>OX451215.1:24783681-24822507 GCA_949628195.1 Phasia obesa | reverse complement strand
AGCTCATGCCAGGCAGAAGAGGAGACGGGGAAAGCAAAGAGGCTAAGACGGCAGCGCACATTGTGTGTGAATATCCAGCACTGGCTAGCATAAGACTCAGGACCACTGGTGGACCTGAGGGGGACCTGAGCCTTGAACAAATGCTAGCAATTACTAGAGACTGCGTGATGAGAAAGAAGGCCGACAGTTACCAGTCGACAGTCTGAAATCACTAAAGTCAAGATTTAGGGCTGGTTGTAGCACATGACATGTAAATGGGTTGCCGTAAATTACATTTCGGTTGCATGTATTCATAGAGGAAGGAAGGGGCTCTAAAAGGGATATTACATACATTCACAACATTTTATTGATTATATAAATATATATATATATATATATATATATATATATATATATATATATATATATATATATATATATATATATCAATATTTTCGTATATTCTTGGCATTCATATTTAAGATGAAAGGTCTAACTCTGTGAACTGATTCAACGTAAGACGATATTTGTTTTATTCGTTTTTATTTCTTGGGAGCATAACTTATACAATTAATAGGATTACCTGTTAATACCTGAACAAATTTCTGAAGTCATGCCAAAATTATTATAATAATATTAATTATTTTGCCAAACTTTGAAAACAGACTGACTTATACCACTATTTAAATATACTGTAACTGTATTTTGTTTACCAACCAAAAAATAAACTAGATTTATCAACTTAATTTTCATAGCATACTGCGAATTACTTCAGATTATGTTATATTTTGTTATTTTATTAGGATTTGATATTAAATAGCTGATAAACTAGATTTTTTGACTTATACCAGTTTTAAAATCAAGGGCTCAATTATGTTTACCTGTTGCCGGATATTGTTGTTTTATGTTTGGATTTTTGCCAGCTGGATGTTTTCATTTTATTGGAAAATTTTAGTTATGATTTTTGGACATTATTACACACACACACACATACTTATGTTTTTGGATACAATAATAAACCTTTGGATCAGTATAGTTGTTGCCAACTTTACTTGGCCCACTTTTTTTAATGCAAGTCATACTCTAAAAATTCTAAAGTTTGAACTGTTTTTTGGGAAACGCTTGTTATTTTCTCTTAAAAAGGACAAGATTTGTTAGATTCTAACTAATTATATGTATCTGTTGGAGCAGTAGTTAACAGGCATAAATAACCCACCGTCTTGTTAAAACCAAATGTAATTCATATTATGGATATCCTCTTAAGGCCCATTATTATAACTTGCCAACAGCTAAAAATAGGATTTTATAGGAGAGATAAGTAGTTCTTCGTTATTATAGCAAGCTAAAATTTACCTTTAACTATCACGTACTTTAAAGGAGAGCTATAGTAATGAGCCTTGTCCTCGTTATTATAACGAAAAACTACTTATCTCTCCGTTAAAATCCTAACTGTAGCTACTGCCAAGTTACGAGTATAATAACAAGCCTACGAATTTATAATACTAGCAGTGCCCGCCCCTTTATCAGTGTACTGAGAATATCTTGTGCGATTTTGCTTTGAAAGTAATCCACTCCAAATGTTACGACCCTTACTCTTATAGTGCTTCAAATATGGTTTATGTATTTACTGTATATAGAGGTAGCCATCCCTGGGTAATTACTCAAGAACGCAAGCCTTATAAAAATTCTAAAATTTATATAAAATTCTAAAATTATTGTAAAGTTTTGTAAGTAGTATTTAAAAGTTCCCGCTGACAAAAACAAAAAGGTGCTGCCAAGTTTGAAGTACCATTTTAAATCGGTAAAATCATCTTCTTTCTCTACTTTTTCTCTATTTTCTGTTGGAAATTAAATAGTTTTACAGGAATCGAACTAGCAAAGTTCCTTTTCACAAAATTTTATTAAAATTCATCCAGTAGTTTGTACGTGATGTAAACACAGACGGACAGACAAAATTGGTATTTTTATTCCATTTCGATTACTATCTGTACCAGTAACAAAATTTTCCAAAAATATTTCTTGTTAATGTTACATATTTTTAATCATAATAAGATTATAACTTGATCATAGTATAATATATTTTTATTATATTTTAAAATATATAATATATTTTTTACTTTTGTTTTTTTATTTTTATATTTTTTATTTATTTATGAAAAATTAAAAATAAACAATTATTATATATTTTATCATAATATGTTTATCTTTTAGCATAATTATGGTTACATTTTGAAAAAAAGGGTTTCAAGGAAAGAAAATACTGTGGTAGGCTTTTCATAGACGTTTACCAAGTCTTCGATAAAGTAAGGCATGAAGGTCTAATTGCAAGTTAAAGCAAATCCTGCCCAAAAATTTTTAAAAATTGTTAAAAATTTACTTAACTGGTCGTAAGTTCATAACTAAAGAAGGAGTTTTTTAAGCTCGCCTCAACCAATTATAATGCTGGAGTTCCGCAAGGTAGTATTTTGGGGCGCCGTTTTATATTTGCTGTATACATCCGATATGCCAACTAGCAATCGAGTCCACACATCAATAATGGCTGACGACACCGCTTTTATAAGCATTCATGACAGCCCCCAAGTAGCATCCTAATATTTACAAGACCATATTTTTTATTTGGAATTTTAGAAAAATGGAGAACAAAATTTAAGGAACAAAAATGTACTCACTTTCACACTGCGTTAAGACTCATGTCCTTCTATTCAAATCAATAACCAGACCATACCTCAAAATTCAGAGGTCAAATACCTCGGCATACATCTCGATAGACGCTTAACCTGGAAAAGTCACACTGAAGCAAAATTGTCAGAAATGAAGTTAAAAGCAGTGCAAATAAATTGGCTCATTTACACAAACTCAGCCCTAAGCCTAGATTGCAAACTTCTACTTTATAATTCAATCCTTAAACTAATATGGTGCTATGGCTCTCAATTATGGGGTACTGCCTCAGCTTCAAATTTGGAAGAAATGATCCCAATATAGGATACTTTTTTTTTCGCAAAAATATCTTATTTTCAAGAGAAAGTGTTGAAAAAGCAGTGAAAAACGCAATTTCCGGTTTAAAGGTGCTGATATTTTCGGTTTAAAACTGGGATATTTTCAACACGGTTTTTTGCAACACAGTTAAATTTTCACATTTTTATTTTTTAAAGGGGGGTTTTTGAAAGTATTATGCAACAGATGGCGCCAGTTGATTAAAATTTTCATTTTTACTTACACCACCTACAGAGGCTTACAATAATTTTTAGAATTTTAGAATTTTATCGAGGGATGGGTACCTTTATATACATTAAATACATAAATCATAACTGAAGCATTATAAAAGTAAGAGTCGTTCAATTGGTGTGGAATACTTTCAAAGCAAAACCGAGCAAAATATTAGCAGGACGCCCACGACGTGGCGGGTACAGCTAGTATAAAATATGAACACAACTTTGCAGTCCGTTTTAAAATCCAAGTATTCTTGATAGTCTTTGGACTTTTTCATATATTTTTATAAAATAATATTCATAACTCTAAAATTTTGTTGACGGTGGACTTTTCTGTGTAAATGTCGATGTATATTAGGGCACACATATACCAATAAAATATTATTAATTAAGTACCACGCTCTTTTTCGATTAGGGTTAACAAAATCGTGTGCTTTATAAATCTACAAATAAAAAAAACATGGTTGTGGTAACCATACTCTAAGAGCAATATACATATTATGGTTGAATTGTATGGTTGTAGACTTCAAACTTGGTCGGACGCAATCTACTTTGACCGACATATCGTTAGGTAAAATGGGAAAACACGTAACTAACATACTTACGTTTTCTAAATAGAACCAAAAAAATATGTATAATTAAACATATAGTTGTAGTAAAATTTTTGGATTTGGATCAGTAAATGGCTAGTTTTTATTAAAGAAGTGAGGACGTAGATGTTGCTTATATAAATTTTAATCAATCCAAAAAGCCATTGAATTTTTTTGTTTTGTGATTTTGCATTTCAGCTAACGATATACACTGATGATTTCACATGGGTTAACACAACCCATGCCATTGCTAATATTCAACATGATCTATGCGCCAGGGTCATAAAAAAAATTTTAACACTGAGATGTGCACCGCCATCTAGCATACCTGCAGCGTACGAGTACATTTGATTTTTATCCCGATAATTTCTTTTTAGATGTTTAAAATCTTAACATTCCTAAGAGAAACACTGATCACTTGATTAATTAATTTTTAATTTTGTACACCTGACTAGAGTAAGTAACAAAAAAAAAATGTATTTACATATGAGAATGAAAAACCAGAAAACGAAAAGTATTAAATACAAGCCAACTGTTTTACTCTAAAAGTATGTCAGTCTGTCTCTCAGCCAAATATGACTTAGAAAAACTTGAGGGCAAATGCTGTTTTATTATAAGATTTAACTAACAGCTAGGGTTTGGGATTTTCCGGACTTTTTCATTTCCCGGAAACGGGAAAAAATATTCGCGGGATTCCCGGGAATGCGAATATTTTTGTCCCGTTTATATAGTATTAACAGTTAATTAGTATTAACAGTTTATAAAACTTAAAAACAATTCAGGTGACAAAAATAGCAATTTATAAGAAATATTTATAAATAGTGAAAAAGTTTTTCAATAATTATTTTTTTTTACAAAATATGATTTTAAAACTCTAAGTGCGTTTAAGAAATCACTGGACATTTGTTTTCCTTTTTTTTGTTGCGAAAGTCTTTCTTTAAAAGTTGTTTCCATTAAGTTAACAACACAACTGCTAGTTGACGGTTCTACAATTGTGTCGAACAATTGTGCTGAATAAAGTTTTATGATATTTTTTGGCACATTAGCAATTTCACCACATTTTAAATACTTAAGTAATGCAACAAGCGCTTTATCATTCCTTCGTTCATTTATTTTTCTTTTCAAGCAACGTTTTTGAAAGAGTCGAATTAATAGCCAAAAGCTGATCGTAGAGGGCCTGAATATTAACATCTGCTATTAACAAATTCGTGCCCCTGCAGCTCAAGACCTCTACTGCAACTTTAATGGGATTTAAAATGGCCACTAAATTTTCTAAAATCCCCGCAATTGAAATCTATCAGAGTTTTTTTTAAATGCGTTGTTCGATTTAAGAAACGATTGAATCATTTCAGCCATACTTATTTTGTTTTTTACATCATGAACTAAACGCGACTCTTTGCCATATTCTTGTTTCTTATAAAGGGTGATCCATTTCGAGGTACTTTTTTCAAAAGCCTTTTTTTGACAGATCACGTGTGGGTCGTTTTATTTTTGTTTAGTTTTGTTTGGCATTTCATAATGTCAAATACTTGCGCCTGAATCGCTTCGCTCTATGGGCTTTTGAAAAGTTCCAAGAAGATCCGACGTTTTTAAGGCAAATTTTGTTTAGCGATGAGGCCCATTTCTGGCTCAATGGGTATGTAAACAAATAAAATTTCCACATTTAGGACGAAGAGCAACCTGAAGAGATTCATGAGCTGCCACTTCATCCAGAAAAAACAACGGTTTGGTGCGGTTTGTGGGCCAGTGGAATCATCGGTCCATATTTCTTTAAGAATGATGCGAACGTAACCGTTAATGGCGACCGTTATCGTGCCATGTTAACCGACTATTTGATGCCTGAAATTGAAGCTCGTGATCTCGGCGACATATGGTTTCAGCACGACGCCTCCACTTCCCACACATCGGATTTATTGAGAAAACATTTCGGTGAACACATACTTTCACGTTTTGGCCCGGTCGATTTACCACCAAGATCGTGTGATATCACACCGTTACACTCTTTTCCTGTGGGGATATGTAAAGTCTAAAGTTTATGCGGACAAACCCGCTTCGATTCAGGCCTTGGAGGAAAATATCACGCGTGTCATTCGCCATTTACCAGTCGTAATGCTCGAACGAGTCATCGAATATTGGACTCAACGGATGGACCATCTGCGACGTAGCAACGGCCAACATTTGACAGATATAATCTTTTTCTTTCAAATGATAATAAACATTCTCCATTAAATTTTAATTTTCTGTGTTTTTTTCTTTAAAAAAGTAGGGAACCTGGATCACCTCTTATTTCTCGTGACAGGCTGTTTTTTGAAGACTTTTTTTAAAATAGTTTTACACTTTGTCTTGCACGATCTAAAGCATATTTGTAAGTTTCTAGAAATATTACAATTTTAAAAATGCTTGGTTTTTTATTTAGCACTATAACGATCAAATATTTGTGTGAGAACCACTGAATTTTCTTTAAAGTGCTCATGATTTTCAATTTCCCGTTGTTGTTTATAGCTTTTCCCGGGCGGGAATTCCCGTTTCCCAAACCCTACTACAAACTGTATCTGTGTTTATTTAAGAGAGCATAAGTATATTAGTGTATATTCGTTGTCGTTTGATACTGTACAGCTGATGTCTTTTAGATTTTTGGAGTTTTATTTTTAAACTGAACTCTTGTCGTGACTTGTTAAAGCAATTTTGGTTGTTAGTTTTTCATTCAAGTTCTGAGCTTCAATCGTCCATACGCACACACACACACAGAATAAATTATGCCCATGGCATGAACTAAGCGGTGAAAATTACAGGGCATGCACTAAGCGGGCCTTATTAAGAGCCTTTTGATACATTATACAAATCCGATATACATATTCGAATCTGCCTTCCAATGAAGTCCTTGAACCAAGTTACTTAGGTACCTCACAATTTTTTTTTGCATATATTTAGTTGTTTTCACGTAATGCGGACAGAGACAAACGGACAGGCAAAACAAAAAATCCGAAAGTTAGTGTTTTGTATTACATATACGAGTAGATTACTATCTGCACCTGCAACATAATTTTCGAAAAATATTTTATGTACAGACAAGGTTCTGTTATAGTTTTATTATATGTATAGATGATCTGTTTAAAAAATAGATAAATATAAACTAAACATTATCTAATTTTAAAGAATTTAAACTCTGATTAAAAATATTAAATACTAGAAATTTTAATATTTTTAATTTTTGCAAAAAATCATTTCATATGTCCTTATGAAAAAGAAATAAAGTCTACTTAAAGTGTATTTTAAGAAATTATTTTTATAAAGCGGACTTGAAGTAGACTTTATTTATTTTGCATAACGGCATTAATATTTGAAAATTTGCTGAAGATTTGAAAATTTGGAGTTAATACACTATTGTTAAAAACACCTCGATATATTTTCTAAAATCAAATAAATAATTTTTTAAAACAAAAATCGTTTATTTTTTATAAATATAAGTATCTTTTAAATAGGATGTTATTTTGATAAAAATATACTTTTTTTATCCGAAATATGGAATTAGTCGATTTAATACTTTAGAGGATCAAAATGTATTGGCCGAAATAAAGCCGCAAGTGCTGTAAGCAAGTTTGTGCTTGGTCAACACTACTGACGAAAAGGTAGCTGCTGTGGCAAACTATTAAGTGAGCAACTCAATCCTCGGAGCTGCGATTTGAACGCTTTAGACTCAATCCTCGGAGCTGCGATTTGAACGCTTTAGATTTTTCTTGTGGGGTGCCATAAAGATATATACTCATATGCAAATAAATAAAGTATACCTCAAGTATACTTTATGAAAAATTTTATATAAAAATACTGTCTTAAGGTATATTTCAAGTGCAAAAGAAATAAAGTCTACTTTATGACAAATTTTATATAAAAATTTTTTCTTAAAGTACACTTCAAGATCTCCTATTGCCAACCCTCAATAAGGCCGGTCGGCAATGATAACGCAAGTAAAAAGTATTAGTATGGGATATAAGTATATGCAAAGAAAAAACATGGTTGAGGTAAACATAATCTAAAAGCAACATATTATGATTGAATAATATGATTGAAGTTAAACCATACTATAATTAAGTTAATAATAATATTTTTATGTTAGAACCATATTATTGTCTATATTAAAACTAACATTGTAAAATATAAAGTAGTGAGATATTAATTTATAAAAACATACATTAGTTGTTTATATAAACATACTTTATAGCATTCTGCAACAGTATCAAAGGGTAGTAAAACCTTATGATCAGTTTGGTGAAATTGGTGACTCATTTTTATTTATGGGCCTCGCAAGATTCCGAAAATCAGTGGGTGCTTCACAAAAAAAGCATCCTCTATTTTTGTCTGATATCTTATTCAAACTAGGTGATAGCGCTTTTACTTTGTTCGGTATTAATGTAGCCGAGGTTTCGTTTTATAAATTATATATACATTTTAGGTCAAAAAAATAATTTATTCCGACCCAATGATAGTACAATCGAACTTATATTGCTAAGTTCGTGTATTTTTCAAAAAGTTTTTATTTGTTGCATTTGTTACCCGTAAAATTAGATTCTAATAATTTAAAAAAACAAATATTATTTTTTTTTGATCATACTGTGGTTACAAACGAACAAACTGATCATATTATGGTTATAAATACAAAATTTTTGTTGGTAAACTATTAATACTTTGGATGTGGTTTTAAAAATATATAGTTCAAAGCAACCATGTTGAATTTTTTTGGTAACCATTTAATGACCAATTAGCAACAAAAAATTTTCTTTTCGTGACCATAATAATTATTAAAATAAATATAAGTTGTTCATCGCAACCATATACTGTTACAGAGAACAGAAGTTAGTTCTTGTAACCATATCATTGCCATATTTTTTCCCTGCTCGTAGTTGTTCTTACTAAATAAGGCCTTAATGGAAGGCCTATTCACTCATTCTTTTTACCGCTGGGTAAACTGTTTTTTTGTTAGAGTCTGCGAAGTATGTTGATATTAAACAACACTTGTACTTGCCGTACATTTTTGAACATTAAGTTTTTAATAACTTTATAGATCGTGCGAATTCATTTTGTTATTTCTACCCAGCAAACACAATGTCAGATATATTAAATAAGATGTTTATTTTTATTTGAGTGCCCTGATAGACTGTGAACTAGACTGGGGGATTGTGGGTTCCATTCTCGCCACATGCTATGGATGTTTTATAAAGACAAGACAGAAGCTTCACAGCTAATGTTTTCTTAAAAAAAAAAATCCAAAATTTTAGTTTCCTTTGTGAATTTTCGGTTTTTGGTGAAAGTTCAAGTGATTTGTTGAAATTGCTCTTGTTTTAAATATAAATTTTTTAGTAAAATTTTAGTTCTTTTAGTAAACTTTAGATATTATTTCATTTCGAATTCAAATGAATTACAATTCGTTTCATTTGAATCCGAAATGAATTAAAATTCAATAAATCGTTTGCATTGATTCAAATGTCATTCAATTTTTTTTGTTGTAAAAAAAATTATTTAAAGTTTTGCTAATTCGTAACGCATAAAAATCAAAATAGAATGATTCATTTACAGCCCTGTTCTATAAAAAGTACTTTTTAAAAATGTACCTTTAACAAATAGAAGTTTCTTTTTTTAATTTCCTTTTTGAAATTTTTTTTATAATAACGGCATTTTAAAAAAAGTATCTTTGATAAAAAATTAATTTTGTAAAAGTAATTTTAGTAAAAAGAAACATTCATAAAAAGCGACTTTCACTTAAAATTTTTTTAAAAATACCTTTCACAAAATAAAGTTAAAAAAATAAATAAATATTCTTAAGAGTGGCTTTTATAAAAGGTTCGTTTTATAAAAAAACGTATTTTATGAAATGGAATTTTGATAAACAATTCATTTTAGAAAAGGCACTTGTCGTTTATAGAAAGTACTTTCATAAAAAGTGCCTTTTAATATTTTCTATAAAAAGAACCTTTTTAAAAGGGATGTTTTTATAAAATCTAAAATTTTAAGATTGGCTGTTATAAAAAGATCCTTTTATAAAAAGTTCCTTGTATAAAAAGTTTTTTTTATAAAAATTTCCTTTTATAAAATAAAATGGCTCTTTAAAGGACTTGTAATAAAAAGTAAATTTTATAAAAATTATCTTTCGGAAAAACTTCCATTTACAAAATGAACCTTGTATAAAAATTGAAATTTATAAAGATCATCTTATCTATACATATAATAAAGTAGTAACTCATTTCCGTCTGTCTGTCTGTCCGTCTGCTTTTCATTTATGTTCGCATCACGTAAAAAGTACTGGATGGATTTTAAGAAAATTCTGTGAGGAGTTACCTAAGTATCCTGGTCCCAATATAGGATACTTTTTTTCCGCAAAAATATCTTTTTTCCAAGAGAAAGTGGAGAAAAGGTAGTGAAAGTTCGCAGTTGAACTAACCGGATATGAATACTTTATTTTTTATAAAGTAAAAAAATACATAAACGGATATGTAGCATATCTTAAGGAAGAACTAATTACTGCTGAGTACAGCACGGCACGTTTAGATTTTGAAAGTTGTATATTTTAGTATGGCACGGCACCTTTAATTTTGACATTGAAATACAGATGGCTAAAAACATATGCCAAATAGCCAACTGAATAAAATTTGTATTTGTATTAAGTCGCGTACGTGTTGCATAATTTGATTATTTTGTAAAATACGTAATAAGTTAATTAACATTATTTTTGTTATTTAGCGTTAATTTTTAAAATTTGTTAAGAATACTACGACTTGAGTTTGGCTATAAAATTCTGTTATTGTTAGTTTCTTCTTAGTTTAGTTGCATTTTTCTCTTATAGGTGCTATTCTATATAAGTAAGTCTGACAATAAGTGTGGAATACTTTCAAATCAAAATCGAGCAAAATATTATGAGGACGCCCACGACGTGGCGGGCACAGCTAGTATATAAATAAAATAATTTGTCGTTCGTTTTTACTCGCATCACTTAAGAACGACTGCACCGATTTTGGCCATTTTTGCTTTTTAAATCTTTATCATAACCCAACTTAGGTTTTTACGTAAAGAAAAATTTACCACACCCACTTTTACGCCTATTTTTTAAAGTAGCTAGAGAACTATAATAGGTATTTCTTTGAACTTGTTTACCGTTAACTCCCTTATTAATATACATAGTTAAGCCAAAGACAGGCTGAATGGGGGCGTGGCACTCCCATACAAAGTGAACAATTACACAGCACAACAAAATAAAAAAAATTTCATGTGCTCTTAAAACCACTATATAATTTTGATGTATCATGACTACCTTAGTACAAAAATGGTAAAATTTTTAAATTCTATGGATAGATTTTTTTTAAAAAAATTTTTTTTTAAAATTGCAATTTTTTTGAGACGTTTCTTTAAATAATTAATGATAACTCAAAAACTACTAGTCCGATATTATTAAAATAAATTCAGAAAAATTAAGATTTGCATAGCCTTTAATTCGTCTATATATCGCGTTTCAATCGGATCAATAGTATCGGAGTTATAATAAAAAACTTAAGAAAAAAATATATTTTTTACGTAAAAATGGCAAAAATTTTCGTTTTAAAAAAATCATAAAAAATCGAAAACGGCAAAAAACTTCCAGATTCATTTTTTTATCGCATAGCGACATATAATAGCAACAAAATGAGATATCGACCATAAAAATCGATTGATTTTTTTCGAATTTATTCACATTTTAGTGAATTCGCTCATTTTCACAAAATTTTAGTTTTTTGCTTGATATACGCATTATAGCGGGTTTTCAAATGTGTGAAAAACATAAATTTTCCAATTTCAAGGGGTGCATGTCGGATTAATGTTAGATTTGATGAGAAACTTCCACCCACAAAATTTTAGTCGAATTCGACAACGTTAACACGTAGCGCATAGGCCCCAAATCTGAAAAAAAGCGTTTAAATCGAAAATAATTGACAAATTTTCAGTTTTTGCAAAATTAACGCTATTTATTTCCCCTTTTGCAAAAAAGTGGATCCTGGTCCTTAGGGCAAACACAATGAGATTTACAATAAGCTACATATCTTTTAAATCAGTTAAACAGTTTTCAAGTTACTTGCCGAAGGCAATTGACAAAAAAATGTAACTAAGTCAAATCGATGGAATAGATCGAAAATGCATTTCATTGTTTTATTCGTGTATTTTCTTTTATTTTATATTTTATTATTTAAATTTATTACAACATATAAAATAAGGAAATAAATAAATAAATATTATAAACTACAAACTTTGGAATTTTCTTTTATGACATTTTCTATTATTGAATAACGAAGTGTTGCTCTGAATACTCCAGCAAAAATCTGCCATCATGTGTGCATCCCAGTGACCCTGGTATCTTTCCTCCATTGTCCGAATATCTTGGTGAAATCGTTCGCCCTGTTCCTCACTTAAGTCTCCTAGATTTTCAGGAAAACGATCTAAGTGACTGTGAAGGTAATGTAACTTGATGCTCATGTTGCATCCAAGATTCTGGAAGTGAGTTAACATCTCTTCAACGTGCGCAACATAATCATCATCCTTGTTATTTCCTAAGAAATGTTGAATAACCCATACAAACGAATCCCATGCATTTTTCTCAATTTCTGACATTGAACTGAGAAAATCGGTATCTTTGACCAATTTGCGAATTTGTGGGCCGTCAAATATTCCTGCTCTCAGCTTTTCCATACTCAAACTTTTAAACTTCCTTGAAATATACTGGAAACATTCACCATCTTTGTTAAGTGCTTTAACAAATTGTTTCATCAGACCAAGTTTAATGTGAAGAGGGGGTAATATGATGCGATCTCGGGGCACCAGAGGTACATTTATAACATTCCTCATACCTGGGTCCAGTGTTTCCCTATAAGGCCATTGTTTTCTCTTCCAGTGTTCTGACTTAGCTCTGCTGTCCCATAAACATAAAAAACAAGGGTATTTGGTATAGCCACTTTGTTGACCTAATAGGAAATTTACCATCTTAATATCAACACAAATTACCCAGTTATGTTCATTATACTTTATCTTCTTTATGACCAATGCAATTACAGAGTATTCTTCTTTTACCTTGGTTGAATGTGCGATTGGCAAGGAGTGAAATTTATTTCCATTGTGCAAAAGGACACACTTCAAGCTGCGTTTTGATGAGTCAATAAATAAACGCCATTCGCTTGAATCATATCTATGTAAGCCCATGGCAGTCATCAAACCAGGAATATCCGTGCAGCAGACAAAATCGTCCTCTTCTGCAAAATAGTGAAGTAAGCCTTTTTCTCGGGTACGGTAATACGAAACTTTAGTTTCCTCCGTTATGAGATTTGATTCCTTCATCCGGGATGCAAGTAATTCCGAAGATGCTTTTGACAATCCAAGTTCTCTTATTACATCATTTAGCTGGTCTTGATTCCATGGTCTCGGTGAGATATTTTTGTGTGGGATGAACTCGTCATTTTCAGATATAGGTAGTTCTGGATCTGAACTTCCTGATTGAGAACACATGCTTGAGGTTGAGTGTCCTTGTGAAGATGAAAGCACTTGACTACAGCTTGGTCCCTGATCTTGTGCATCCATAATTTCCTGTGAATGTAGAACTGCAAGTTGAAACCCATCAGCAGACCTCGTAGGGTAAGACCATCGCAAATGTTTTCCAAAGCCGGTTTTTGTAGTTAAACAAAAATAGCAATCAGATTCATGATTCGTTGTTTCTCTCCATAGCATAGGCTTCGAAATTCCCCAGTGTGGTCTGAAAAATTTTTATAAGAGAAAATTAAAAATTTTATAAAATATTTCAAATGTATTAACCTATACTTACTTTTTGTTAGATGAGCTTAGAGTTAAATTGAATCGACATGAAGTACATATAGTACTCGGCGTCCAATGTTCGTTAAAATTCTTCGGATTTATATTAAAGCAATCTTCATATGACTTTTGAAATGAAGCTGAGAAGCATTTCCGTTTTTTTTTTTCGTTAATATATTGGCCGCACACATAACAAAATGAGTCCGGATTGTTTTTACATAAAAATGTTCTAGTTTTCTTGCTCATGGCTGATTGAAAATTATGCTTCTGTTACCACAAACACTTGTTGAATGAATAGAAATGGCTCAAGGAGCTCTTATAAATAATGATACTAAAATTTCGAACAACCCTTAATGTGGTCCTATTTTTTACCTATTCCCAAGAATCGTAAAAAACATTAAGGAATGCTATGCAAAAAATCAATCTTTACAGGTAGCCAGCGGAAAAACCCAATTCGGCGTGCACGCAAATTTATGAACGTTTATTACTTTGCCGACGCAATTGTCAAAATGAAGCAAGGGCGACAGGTAGCCAACAGAAAAGGAGCATTTCATCGTTTATCAGATTTCTACTGAAATCGTAAAAATTAAAAAACTTTTCCTTTATTGCTTACTTTTTTTAATTCTGAAAATCATAAAAATGCCATAAAGATCTGTTCCAAACAATTTTCTACATTCAATACTGTATTTCCACAGTAACACGTGTCCCACAGAAATACGTGTTTTGCCCAAAACAGTATTTCGCGTACTTGTTTTGCCATACATTTCTCATTCATCCAAAACACTTTGGCAGTACCTGGATATTGTATAGTGGTTTCAAAAGCATCTAATTTTTTTATTTTGTTGCGTTGTGTAATAGGAAGATATCAGTCAATTTTAGCGAAATTTTATATTTTATTGTTAAAAAAGAAAAAAATAAAAAATTTTAAAAGTAAAATGTTTTTGTAAATTGTCTTCGGCAAGTTCTCAAGGACATATAATGGCCAGTGAAAATTGTAATAACTCGAAAACTTAAAGACATGTAGCTTATTGTAAATCTCATTGTGTTTGCCCTAAGGACCAGGATCCACTTTTTTGCAAAAGGGGAAATAAATAGCGTTAATTTTGCAAAAACTGAAAATTTGTCAATTATTTTCGATTTAAACGCTTTTTTTCAGATTTGGGGCCTATGCGCTACGTGTTAACGTTGTCGAATTCGACTAAAATTTTGTGGGTGGAAGTTTCTCATCAAATCTAACATTAATCCGACATGCACCCCTTGAAATTGGAAAATTTATGTTTTTCACACATTTGAAAACCCGCTATAATGCGTATATCAAGCAAAAAACTAAAATTTTATGAAAATGAGCGAATTCACTAAAATGTGAATAAATTCGAAAAAAAATCAATCGATTTTTATGGTCGATATCTCATTTTGTTGCTATTATATGTCGCTATGCGATAAAAAAATGAATCTGGAAGTTTTTTGCCGTTTTCGATTTTTTATGATTTTTTTAAAACGAAAATTTTTGCCATTTTTACGTAAAAAATATATTTTTTTCTTAAGTTTTTTATTATAACTCCGATACTATTGATCCGATTGAAACGCGATATATAGACGAATTAAAGGCTATGCAAATCTTAATTTTTCTGAATTTATTTTAATAATATCGGACTAGTAGTTTTTGAGTTATCATTAATTATTTGAAGAAACGTCTCAAAAAAATTGCAATTTTAAAAAAAAATTTTTTAAAAAAAAATCTATCCATAGAATTTAAAAATTTTACCATTTTTGTACTAAGGTAGCCATGATACATCAAATGTATATAGTAGTTACTCGAGCATATTTTTGCTGTTGCCCTGTGTTATTATCGTCTACCTGTAGATCTGAAATAGGTAGAGTCTTGAAACTTTGCACAAGAAACCCTCATACTAAAGTGCATAGTCAAACAAAACAATGACTGGGTTGGGGCGTTGGTTGTGTTACCACCTCTACAAAGTGACAAATTATTATCGTATACCTATTGAAATACAGTAGGTAGAGTCTTAAAACGTGGCACAAGTAACACTCATACTAATGTGCATAGCCTGGCAATATACAGACTGGATTCGGACAGTGGGCGTTGTAAATACCATACAAAGTAAAAATTATTATCAAGTACCTAGAGAACTATAATATGAAGAAATCTTGAAACTTTGTGCAAGTAACCCTCAGACTAATGTTCATAGTCTAGCAAAATACAGTCTGGATTAGGAAAGTGGGAGTGCTACCTCCCATACAAGTTAAACAATTATTATCGTGTTAATACTCATACTCTAGCAAAACAGATCGGATGGGAACAGTGGACGTCATAACTTGCATATAAACCGAAACTGTTTTGTCCTAAGAATAACGTGTGTTGTTGAGTAAAAGTTTGGCCATACTTAGCGCACCGGCGATATCCAGTTTTTAATAAAAAGTTCTTTCTGTATAAATAAAATTAAAACTGAATTGTGATAACAACGGGCAATGAAACCTTAAAGTTTGTTGTGTTTTTAAAACATATGATATGGTGGCTGTAAGAATTACAGTGTTATATATGTATGTACATATTTTCAGGTCTATTTTCTCTTGTCTAAAAACTTGTTATGTTTGACCGTTTTTTGTGTTTTGCTATTTTTTTATGATCTTGGTCCCAAGAAACCAAAGATTTACAGTTTCTCCCACATGTTATTATTGGCTCAGTACATATACATATGCACTCATGCATACACATGCCATACATATACAAGTTTTTAGTGAATTTATTGCTTAAAGTGCGGTGGATATTTAATGGGGGTTTTTATGCTGTACTGCGCTCCTTTTAAAATATATTCATCTCAAAGATATGTTCGTTTGAATACTTATATTTTATGTTGTGCATCTGTTGGCAGTAGAGAAAAATGTTGGATAAACGTATACCCATACGAATATCTTAGTTTTACAAATTTGTTTTTTGTTTTGTTTTCTTTTTTTATTATTATTAAATTGTTGATGACATTTTGGTAAGTTATTATATTATTTCTTAGTTTCATTTTATAATTCATGTCTTAAAATTTTCTCATGGTTTTTTATGTAGTTGCTATTTGCGTTATTGTTTAAATATGTTTTAAATCAATTACAAATTCGTTGTTTTAATACAATAGTTTGTAGTTTCTTTTTTTGTTTTTAAACAAATAACACAAATCATCAAATCTTTTTGTTGTTTATTGGCTGTAATTTGTTGTGTTCGAATTTACAGTATTTTATTCGTAGAAAATGGCAACCTTCACGCGACTCTTATTGAGGTGTTTTATCACTCGACTATCGAATCGATTTATTTAATATGTGATTATTTTTTTTTTATTTCTTCCTTTTTATTGCTTAATGGCCAAAAACTGGCTCAGGTCTATAAACTATAAAATATTTGAATACTTACTTAAACCGTCGAAATTACGCAACTGGCTTACTGGGCGTTTTGTAAGTGTTAATAAAACAGTTTGATAGTAATTAATAAACAGTTGCATGAGCAAGCTCAACTAATGGGAGCAAGCTCAACTATTGTAAGATCTGACAACCGTCTCTACAGAACTTTAGTGTGTTTTGTTTAGTAGTTCTGTAGAACTTTTGAATAAGGCTTAGTGCTTTTTAACCGACTTCAAAAAAGAAGGAGGTTATCTATTCGTCTGAACGTTGCTTTTTTTTATGTATGTAACCGCAGAACTCAGCCATTTCTGAACCGATTTTAAAATTTCTTCCTTTATTTGAAAGGTTATGATTTCAGGTTGGTCCCATTTTAAAAACAGTTCATTATATTTAAAATTAAAGGGTGTCCCCATACAACATACATGTTTTTTACGTATATTAAGAACCGCAAAGGGCACCAAATTAAAATTTTAAAAAATTGCGTATCGCTGTAGCTCTCAACAGCAGAAATGAATAAAAAAATAAATTTAAAATTTAAAGGGTGTCCCCATAGGTGACGTAATTTGACCTATTTGGGTCTATCTTTTGAACCGTTATAGACAAAACCTTGAAAATTTGACAGAATGCCGATTACTATGACCGTTATAATAAAATGTATAAATATTCAAAATTTTAAATTAAAGGGTGCTCCAATAGTTCATTTAATTTGATGTATATGGCCATACTTTTGAACAGTTGTACACAGACCGCTGAAATTTACAAAGAACCTGTAGTGCTAAGTAAGCTATAACAAAAAGTATAAAATTTGAATTTGGAACTAAAAGGGTGTCCCAATAGTTAATGTAATTCTATGTGAGTGACCAAACTTTTGAACTGTTAGAGACAGACAGCTGAAATTTACAAGGAACCTGTATTGCAAAGTCCACTATAGCAAGTATACAATTTAAATTTAGAAATTAAAGGGTGTCCCCATAAATTGTGTAATTTGATCTATATGGCCGTATCTTTTGAACCGTTAAACACAAACACTTGAAAATTAGGCAGAATGTCCACTACTATCTCTGGTATGATAACAAGTATAAATAATTGGAATTATAATGTAAAGGGTGTCCCAATAGTTCATGTAGTTTGATATATATGGCTAAACTTGTTAACCGTTATAGACAGATAGTTGAAATTTACAAAGAATCTTTCTGGCCAAGTCCCGTATAACAACAGGTCTTTAATTTAACATTGTAAATTAAAGGGTGTCCGAATATGTGATGTTATTTGATCTGTGTGCCCCTATCTGTGAAACCGTAGACAGAGGCTTGAATGGTGCCCCTATAAAAGACGGATGCTGATGAAAAGAGGAGAGGCTTGACATTAAAATAGTCTTCATTTTTCCCTCTAAGTTTGGCGCATCTTTTATTTGATTCAAATCTAATTCTTACAGATTACTTCTTACATTTTTAGTTTAGAATTTGTGACCTTCTATCTGTTTTGAAGTCGGTTTTTTTTTGCAAGAATTATTGCTTTCACTAGTGGTTTTTTGTATTTCTTAAGAAATAAATATTTTAAAATAAAGACCTTAAATTAATAAAACTTGAAAAAGTATTCTATTGATTGGTTTTGTTTATTCCTTTTTTAAAATTTAATTATTTTGCAATTAATGGGTATAAAATAACTGTTTGTACACTTGTAAGAGGTAAACTCTTTCGCTTTTGGAATTATGCAGTATGGCATTATTGGAGTAATTAGTAATAAAATTGTGGTAGATATTTAAATAAGAAAAGTGTAGATGATGCATGATTTTGATTCGTAAAGTAGCTCTGGGTGGAGGAACACGTGCGCGCGTCATTGTCGTTATCGTTTAAAGTCAATCAGGCCGTTCTTGTTGCTAGGCCTTCGAGTGGTTTCCGTCTCACTCTCGCACTGGGTGAGAGGCTTCCACGATTAGCTGTACTTTAGTACAGTTAATTGGTGGTTGCATTAATCAGCCATGTGCAATCGTTCTGGTTATCGTGTATAACCTCAATAATACAAGGAAAATTAATAAATGAAAAGAAACTTAAAATATATAATGAAAATAATAAATAAAATACATATAAACTAATTTAAAAGAAATAAAAGAAAATTTTACAAGCTAACGAAAACTATAAATAAATATAACATAAATTACGTAAAGGCTTCACTATGGACTTATTGTCTCCAGAAGCCTTTTTTTCCTCATACTGCTGTTCTAGGTAGAACGGCATAATTAAAGAAGAAAGAAGAAGAAAAGATGCATGATTTTAATAAAATTAAATAATGCCAAAAACAGCTAAACGAGAAATTGAATCTAAATTGAAAAAAATATTGCTAAATTTAGCTGCATAATGGCCACATTGTTCAGTGTACAATATGTTGTCAATTACATTTGATGTTTGTAAAACTTTTAGAGGCTTTTTTTAAATTTAAAACGGAACTTTTTGGGCATAATCGGGAGGGGTCAATAATAATTATTTTTTTGATTCAAATATACTTAGAACTTTTATTATTTACATATGTATTCTATCCATAAAAATATATATTTCCAAGAGGTACGGTATAGTTGAGTGTAAGTCATTCTAGATTTTTTATTATGGTTTTTAGGTTTATTTTTTTTTAAGTGAATGTATGTATTTTGTACGCTTTTTTGCCGTTTTGATATTAAAACTTTATTTGGGATAAATGAAATCTATACATATAATAAAATAGTAACTCATTTCCGTCTGTCTGTCTGTCTGTCTGGATTTCGTTTGTATTTGCATCACGTTAAAACTACTGGATGGAATTTAACAAAATTTTGTGAGGAGGTACCTAAGTATCCTGATTCCAATATATGATAATTTTTTCCGCAAACATATCTTATTTCCAAGAGAAAGTGGAGAAAAGGCGGTGAAAATACGCTTTCCTTTTTTTTATACAGTAACTTTAATTTTTGAAAGTGGGATATTTTAAGACACAGATAGTTTTAACTTTTTAGTACGGCACGGCATCTTTAATTTTTGAAAGTGGGATATTTTAAACACACAAATGGCTCTGACAAAATATGAATTACTGCTAAATAGCCAACTGAATACAATTTGTATTTGATTTGATTTGATTTGTATTTTTACTTTGTGTAATTACATTGTTGCATAAACTTAATATAAACGAGCTGTTGTTTTTTTATAATCGAGACTTTCCCAGTTTGCTAATTTTACCTTAGTTGTTGTTACAGAATTTTCTTAAGTAGATCATATCCATATGTACACAGGTTGCGAGTGAGTATTTATTTTAATATGTACGTGAACGGTGATTTGTAGATAAGTTAGAAAGTGTTCAACAGTGTCAATAATAGTTATTTATACAAAGCTGAATAAAGTGTCCTAATTTTGAAAGATCCCATTGTTGAATAATTAAGACGCAACAATATTTTTAAGTCACGTACGGTAATTATGTGATTACATTATTTTTGTTATTTAGCGTTAATTTTGAAAATTTGGTAAGAATACTAAGACTTTAGTGTGGCTTTAAAATTCTGTTATTGTTAGTTTCTTCTTAGTTTAGTTGCATTTTTCTTTTATACAGGCTACTCTATAAAAGAGTGAGAGTCTTACAATTGGTGTGGAATACTTTCAAAGCGAAATCGAGCAAAACATTGTCAGAATGTTCACGACGTGGCGGGCACAGCTAGTTTAAAATAAAATGGTAATCGATATGGAAAAATATTTTTTTTTCAGCATAATTCCTCAGTACACTGTACTGGTTGTCTTCTTTGTATTTGATGTGTTTCTTTTTTCTTTCACATACAAAGCATTAAAAGTATTAATTGAAATGAGAAACCCTTCGCTTGAATACATTACAAAACTCCGTAAATTATTATAAACGAATCAAATCGTTTTGCTTTGTATAGTATTCACTCTGACATCTTGTAGCTTCTGGCTTCGCTTCGCTGTAGCTCGACTATATCTCTACTATAACCTCGTCAAGTTCCCATGCAATGGAATAATCCTTTATTTCCATTTTTTGCAAATACCATACAAATACTATGCCACATTAAATTTAAAACGATTTTTAGAACATATTATGATAATCTATCTATATCTATACATATAATAAAATAGTAACTCATATCGGTCTGTCTGTCTGTCTGCTTTTCTTTACGTTCGCATCACGTAAAAACTACTAGATGGATTTTAGCAAGTTTTTATGAGGAGATACCTAAGTATCCTGATCCTAAAATAGGATACTTTTTTCCGCACAAATATCTTAGAAAGTGGAAAAAAAGCAGTGAAAGTACGCAGTTGAACTAACCGGATATGAACACTTTACTTTTTATAAAGGGTAATTCCAAGTCAAATCAACCAAAAAAAAAAAAAAAATGTTTTCAAATTTACCACTCCCGATTTTATTGAAACTTTTTTTATTTATATTCGTTGACTCCCTGAATCCAAATATGATTTTAAAATTGAAAAATGTCGCTCTTTTGCATATGTGCTCGAGGCTTAAGTTCTATAAGTCCTAGAATGTTGAGTAATAGGTCATTTTAAAGGGTATTTCATACGCTTTAATCATGAATCATGAAATTTTTTAACAATTTTTTTTTTAATTATATTTGGATTCAGGTAGTCAAAGATTATAAATAAAAAAAGTTTCAATAAAATCTGAAGTAATCATTTTGAGTGCCGTGTTGATTTGACGTGGAATTACCCTAAAGTAAAAAAAATACATAAACTGATACGTAGCATATCTTAAGGCGGAACTAAAAACGCCGGTATTACCACATAGCACTAAATCGCCGGTGAATAAAATAATTATTAATTGGCTATGCTAGCTTTACACTAATTCGCCTAAAGAACACCAGAAGCGCTTGCGAAGCTTTACTACCGCACTAACCATATGTCTTATCTAAGTTAATATAGGCATTAAATGCCTGAGTGTTACTTCTATATAAAAAAAAAAACTAAAAACGTAAGGGTCTTTGGTGTGGATTGCTTCCAAAGCAAAATCGAATAAAATATTGAACGACGCTAACGAAGTGGCGGGCACAGCTAGTATTAAATATATTAAAACTTCTACCCAAGTTACTCTATATTTAATAGGAATAACAAAACTTTCATATATTTGTCATTATCTAAAAGCGCAGATACCAAATAGTTAAAGAAGTGATTACTTAAAAATTTAATATTTCGCGTTCAGCAATTACAATTTATTGTATGACAAAACTAAACATGAGTGTAATTAATTTTTTTCAATGTAAATAACATTATTTTTTTATCAAAATAAACGATTATGAATGCAAAGAGACAGACATTTGATAGGATCCCGTGTAGGTAAAAATGTGATTATGATTTTATATATTGCTGTGTGGCAATATGCATGAGATATTCTGCATTCGTTGTCATTAAAGCAAACATCGACATCGACATTGACAATAAATGAAAATTATTTAAAGGAATTGATTCCTTAAAATATCTAGTATTTATAAATCATTACTCGGAATAGGAAAGAGAAAACGTCTGCGAGTTTTAAGTTATTTAAGAATTTAATTTTATTCGTTTAAGAGGCTTTAATTAATGTTTATTTATAATTTATTTAATTTTATAAATTAATTCTTTTGTATTTCTGGTTGCTATTTATTAATCCAACTGTTTCATTTTCTATTACTATAATAGACGTTAACGCATGTTCTTATTACCATAAATGTGTCAGAGTTGATGAGATTTATGATCGATTGCGTGGCTTGCGAAAAAAATACGTAAAAAGAAAAAAAAACATGTCGTCTGCGTACTAAACGGACAGATAACTAGAAAACTAATAAGCCGTTGTGAATAAATTGCTAAGTGGGTGTTTTGCACATATTTATATCTAAAGTTTATTTATTTTTTTTTAGATTTTATTACCAAAAATATATAAGAACGCTTTTAATACTTGGGCGAATCTAAGCCACAACCGTTTTACACATGTACTCGTACATCGAATCAAGGTGTAATAACTATAAATAAAAATCTTTAAATGTAAATGAAAACTTTGCGATTTTTTTTTTATGAAAATTTTTACACCTGGTGGGGCAAAACTAGCGTCATGTCGTAACGTTAATTGGCTAATATTTTCTTAGAAATTAAAATATAAACTAACTATGTTTTCACAAAAAGTTTACTTGAAGATGTAAAATTGATAATATTGAGTTGAAGCAATCACATCGTTCAAATGACCCACCTTCCATCTTGATGCTCATTTTTGCGGCATTTTGAATTGCTGCTGGCAAAATATTTGGTTACTGATTAAGGTTGGTTCAGACGGTACGACTTTACGTACGTAAATTCCAAAAGAAAATAATATTAAAATGCATAAGTGACTGATTTTCTTGCGTTGGTGTGCAGTAGAACAAAGTAGAAATAAAACATCTTTTTAAGGTTCTTTTCCTTTGTTTGAAAAAATATAAGTGATGCCAACTGAACTCTTTTTTTTTGGGCTATATTTAGCAGGTTTTCAAAAGTTATCATCATTAAAAACAAAAAAATCCATCCCTGATCTGATGAAGTGTGATATTTTTTTGAAATATTTTAAAATGTCTCAAGGCTTTATTAGATTTTGCTTTGAAAGTCGAAAGATTTGTTCGATTTTGCTTCGAAAGTAATCCACACCAAATTTTAAGATTATCCCTTTTATAGGGATTTACGTATACGTATGTATTTTCTTTTATATCCCTGGATAAAATTCTAAAATTAAAAATTATTGTAAAGCTCTGTTAAAAACAGACAGGAAATAAGTTACCCATTAAAACAGCGCCATCTGCTTAAAATATACTGCTTTCAAAAATAAAAGAAGCCTTAAAGTATGCAGTACCTTAAAATCGGTGAAAAAAATCGGTGTATTTTCACTTCTTTTTCTCCACTTTTTCTTGGAAATAAGATATTCCTATATTGGAATCAGGATAACAAGGTACCTTCTCACAAAATTTTGCTAAAATCCATCCAGTAGTTTTTACGTGATGCGAACACAAAAAAAGACAGACAGACAGGAAATGAGTTACTGTGTTATTATATTTGTAGCTATGTCCGCCACGTCGTAGGCGTCCTGACACAATTTAGCCCGATTTAGTATTCCACAAAAATTGTAGGACAACAATGTAATTCCACAAAGTAAAAATACAAATCAAATACAAATTTTATTCAATTGGCGCCTAATGTTGGGCAATATGTTTTAAAATATCCCAGTTTAAAACCGAAATATTCAGTACCTTTAAACCGGATGTTGCGTACTTTCACTGCTTTTACTCCACTTTCTCTTGGAAATGGGATATTTTTGCAGAAAAAAGTATCCTATATTGGAATCAGGATGCTAAGGTACCTCCTCATATAACAGACAGACAGATAGACAGACGGAAATTAGTTACTATTTTATTATATGTATAGATGTTTAGACTATACGATTCGTTCTATTCTACACAAAATTTTGACATGATTTGCCGTAAGACTTCTGTGATCATGTAAACTGCTCTTTAGTAAATTCTTCATCTGAAGAAGTCCCCAATCGGCAGTAACAATGATTTTACGTTCTTTAGGGGTATTGATGCATTGCTTGTTGTCAACTAATTCTCCATCTGTTCACAATGACATTTCACAACATTTGCAAAAATTAAGGCACATGTCTTGGTTAATTGGTTTGAAAATGCAAAGACTGCTTCCTCAGAACTTAAAATCTGCGATGTATTAATATTTCTTGTTTGCAGCAAAATTCATTAAAACCAAAATGTGGTCAAAAATTGGTCGTCCAGAATGCGCTACATCCGATCTAACCGCGGATATATATATTTATATATAAACTCAATGATTTATTTCAATTTCAAGATCATGAGTATACCTTTAAACAAAACGTAAAATTGAAAGTCTGACAATATTAATTTTCTTTTTGCCAGTCAGTTTGAAACCAAGAAATCAGGCGACAAATCATCAACTGCAATTCCGGCGATAACGTTAAAATTCGTTCTTTCGCACATTTAAAAGAAACACAAAATCAAAAATGTTGTTTTTGTTTTAATGCAATTGTGCAACCACATAGCAATCACACGCAAAGAACATGGTTATGGTATGGTCACAGGAATCACATTATGTTCTCTTTAACAATGTATGGTTTCGATAAAAAAAAATTTTAGTTGTTTGTAACATTACATTGGTCATGATAAACAAGTTTTTATTAAGATTTCATCATTATATTAAATTTTGATAAGCTTCAAACCACAACCAAAGTTTTATAAATTTTCAAAAATAATATATTCATATGTAACCAGAAATTTTTTGTCATGACTATTTCATTGATACACAAATTAGCAATACTGAAATCGTTGTAATAATAATGTTTAACAAAATTTTATTAGAAATGTCTTCGCTCTATTAGAAATCATGAAAACCATCGTCGTGTTCAACGTTGGGCTATAAAAGACTACTAGAAGGCTGATCTGAGTTCAAGACGCAAGGCTAATCCTTTTGGTGGTGCTTCCCCATACCAAGGGAATTGTACTTAAAAAGGTTGTTATTGGAGCCAAACAACCTATTTCTGCTATGGTCGTAAGGGTCATGCCGTTGCTGATATTTCTGGTGTTTTCGTTGTTTGCCTTGCATAAGAAAAAGAAGGAACGTTAAAGAGCTTAATAAGCTTGGATTTTATTTAAAAATATTATTTATGTATGCATAATAAAATGTATTTTTCAAAATAAATTAAAAAAATAACTAAACTTCCTATATAATACTTCATAATCGTTTAATTTAACCATAATATTATAATGTTCAACAATAATATGGTTTAACTGCAACCATGGTACGACATTTAAAGAGTTTTCTTCTCAATGCTTTACAGTTGGCAAATGAAGACGAACTTTTATTTAGAACTTACTATCGAGTTCAGTAGGTGTACCCCTAAAACCAATGAAACAGTCATACTGACAGGCCGTTTAAAAAACATGCGTTTTAATATGTATTTTTCTTATTACGATCATTATATCATTTTTTTCTTAGAAGCCAATCAATATGAATAACATACATACATATATTAAAAAAAAAGTCATAAAAATGTTTAGTAGTTATTTATAAATTATATTTGAAATGCGTAATTACATTACGCATTTCTAATCATGCGTAATTCCTTTTATTTTTGGTTTTTTGAATAAATATGTTATGATTCATTCATGAAATATTTATTCAATAAATATCAAAAAAAAAATAAACATGATTAGAAATAAAAAGCATTGATTAGTTATAGAAAAAATTACAAGAGAATATTTAATTTTGGTCATTGTAAAAAAAATGTATTGCAAGTTGGACGCATTGCAAAAGATGTAATATTATTATGTAATAGCACAGAAAAGATTATGAACATAATAGAATGAAATAACTTTTTGGTAATATAAAATTTAAAAAAAAAAAAATAACGATTTCAAAACAGAAAGAAGGGCACCAATTATAAACTAAAAATGTAAGAAGTAATCTGTAAGAATTAGATTTAAATCAAATAATATATGCGCCAAAACTAGCGGAAAAAATAAAGACTATGGAATGTCAAGTATCTACCTATTACTGTTCAAAATTTAAGCTATTTTCACCAGCATCCGGATTTTATGGGGACACCATTCAAGCCTCTTTCTATAACGGTAACAAAGATGGGGTCACATAGATCAAATAACATCACCTATTCGGACACCCTTTAATTTACAATTTTAAATTAAAGACCTGTTGTTATAGAGGACTTGGTCACAAAGATTCTTTGTAAATTTCAACTATATGTATATAGCGGTTAAAAAGTTTAACCATATATATCAAATTATATGAACTATTGGGACATCCTTTACATTATAATTCCAAATATTTATACTTGATATCATACCAGAGAAAGTAGTAGATATTCTGCCTAAATTTCAAGTGTTTGTGTTTAACGGTTCAAAAGATAGGGCCATATAGATCAAATTACAAAATTTATGGGGACACCCTTTAGTTTCTAAATTCAAATTGTATACTTGCTATAGTGGACTTTGCAATACAGGTTCCTTGTAAATTTAAGCTGTCTGTCTATAACAGTTCAAAAGTTTGACCACATACATAGAATTACATTAACTATTGGGACACCCTTTTATTTCCAAATTAAAATTTTACACTCTTTGTTATAGCGGACTTAGCAATACAGGTTCTTTGTAAATTTCAGCAGTCTGTGTACAACTGATCAAAAGTATGGCCATATACATCAAATTAAATGAACTATTGGAGCACCCTTTAATTTAAAATTTTGAATATTTATACATTTTATTATAACGGTCAGAGTAATCGACATTCTGTCAAATTTTCAAGGTTTTGCCTATAACGGTTCAAATTACGTCACCTATGGGGACACCCTTTAAATTTTAAATTTATTTTTTGATTAATTTCTGCTGTTGGGAGCTATAGCGACAGGCAATTTTTTAAAATTTTAATTTGGTGCCCTTTACGGTTCTTAATACACGTAAAAAGCATGTATGTTGTATGGGGACACCCTTTAATTTTTAATATAATGAACTGATTTTAAAATGGGACCAACCTGAAAGCATAACCTTTCAAATAAAGAAAAAAAAGTCGGTTAAAATCGGTTCAGAAATGGCTGAGTTCTGCGGTTACATACATAAAAAAAGCAACATTCAGACGACTAGATAACCTCCTTATTTCTTGAAGTCGGTTAAAAATATGAATTATTTCATAAATAGCATACTTGGAATTTTTTCATTGGCATTATTTGAAGTAATTAAAATAAAAATAATTTTAACTACCATTTAATGCTAATGCTGTTTTTTCAATTACAATTGTTTTTTATCAACGGTAATGTAATTGTAAATTTACTGATTAAAATTGATATAAAAATCATTGTTGCTACAAAACACAAATTTATGATCGCAGTAGCTTTCAATTACTACGTATAAAATAAATAAACATTAACCCATTTTTAGTGGGATGTTATTCCATGCTAATTCAACTATAAAAAAAATGGTTTCTAATTTACCATTCGAGATTTTATTGAAACTTTCGTTATTTCATTTTTTACTCCCTGAATCCAAATATCGCTTTTGAGAACTATATAGCTAAAAAGCTGTAAGAGATAGAATTTAAAATTATATTTTGATTCAGGGAGTCAAGAAATATGAGTATTTAAACAAATCTAAAATAGCCATTTTGAGTGCCATATTGATTTGAAAAGGAATAAATAGTTTATTTTATTCTAAGCAAAAAATATAAAATTCTGTTAAAAGTGTTTATTTCTAAACAAATTATGCTTAACATCAGACCGATATGTCTAAATAATATCAAAATGTTTAATATTAAGCATAAGTAACTGTCTAAAAAAGATAGAAATTTATTAAAAAAAACCTGTCAAAGAAAGACAAATTACACAGTGCAACAAATAAAAGCTTTTCTTAAAATACACGAATTGGATTGTATTGGTATGTTCACAAAAGTTGTTCAGTTTTACCGTCAGTTTTAACTGTACCATATATTGTTAGTAAAAAATTTAGTAGTCCCTGTAAGTTGTGCTCAAAAAAGTAAAAAAAAAATTTTAATTATCTTATTCAAAAAATTTTAGAAATAAATAATTTTTTCATAAAATGTTTATAGAATTTTCATTTGGAAATCCTCAGCTTAACAATGTTAAGCGCTATCACCTAGTATGAATGAGATATTAGAAAAAAAACTGCTGAAACCTTTTTTGAAGGGCCCACCTTAGTATCTTTCGAGGTCCATAAATAGAAATTGGTCACCAAATTCGCCAAACTGAGTATATTGTTACGGAACGGTTGGACTGGCGAGGTTTCCGTCTAGGTCTTATTTTTCTCTTCCCAACCCTACTTGCCGGCTGCGTATCCGAGCTATAAAAAAATACATAAAACAAAACAAACTGATACTACAAAAACTATTGTATTGCACTGTGTTATTAAAGGTACAATTCTAATATTTTAATTAAATTTTTTGTATTTTGTAAATAACTAGCTATGCTCGCCACGTCGTGGGCGTCCTAACAATATTTTACTCGATATTGCTTTGAAAGTATTCCACACTAATTGTAAGACTCTTACTTTTATAGTGCTTCAGATATGGTTTATGTATTTCTTTATATAAAGGTACCCATCCTTGGATAAAATTTTAAAATTTATAAAAAATTCTAAAACCTTAAAATTATTGTAAAGCTCTGTAAGAGGTGTTTAAAATATTTTAATAACAATGTAATTCCACAAACTAAAAATAAAAAATTGTATTCAGCTGGCGCCATCTGTTGAGTAATAGTAAAATAAAAACAAATAAAAAAGTGTGTTGAAAATGTAACCGTGTTGAAAATATCCCAGTTTTAAAACAAAATTTTCAGTATCTCTAAACCGGAAATTGCGTTTTCACTGCTTTTATTCCCTTTTCTCTTGGAAATAAGACATTTTTGCGGAAAAGAAGTATCCTATATTAGGAAAAGGATACTAAGGTACCTCCTCAAAAAATTTTGTTAAAAGCCACCTAGTAGTTTTTACTTGATGCGAACACAAACGAAAAGCATACAGACAGACAGTCGGATATGAGTTACTATTTTATTATACGTAGAGATAATAATTTGTTCTTTTCAGTTGGACCAATGGATCCGCCTTAAAAAGTTTTATATATTTTGTATATATATACATATAATAAAACAGTGACTCATTTGCTGTATGTCTTTCTTTCTCTTCGTGTTCGCATCACGTAAAAGCTATTAGATGGATTTTACCAAAATATTGGGAGATATTCTGATTCCAATACAGGATACTTTTTTCCGCAAAAATATCTTATTTCCAAGAGAAAGTGGAGAAAAAGCGGTGAAAGTGCGCCGATTTTTTATTTTACTGATTTAAAGGTACTGATACCTTAAGGCATCTTTTATTTTTGAAAGCAGTATATTTTAAGCAATGTTGCGCAACAGATGGCACTGTTTTAAAATAATAATAGCCTGTCTGTCTTACAGAGTTTTACAACAATTTTTAGAATTTTAGAATTTTATAAAAAGTCAATACTTAAGAGTCTTAAAATTGGTGTGGATTAATTTCAGAGCAAAATCGAACAAAATATTGTCAGGATTCACACAACGTGTGTGGGCACAGTTTGTATATTATAAAATTGTTTACATAAATGTAATTACATTCAATTTGTGTAAAATAACACACTGTGTAATTTTTTAAGTCATGGCAAAATAACCATATACGGACACCACTACTTCATAAAAGACCCAAAAAAAAAGACCCCTGTCTCCCAGTTTTGCCCAAAGTCCTCCAGGTTTTTTTTATGGGCCCTCAAAGATGTGGAGCCTCGATTTCATTTTTGTAAAAAAATGATCATTTACTCAAGCTCATATTTTGCAAACCGTTTGGAATTTTGATATACTCTCTGAGGCAAAGTTGTAACTCTTGTCATAAGGAACAAAAATTGTTAACATATAAAATCAAAAAAACTTCATCTTCAATGTCAAAATCGCAAAAAACTTTAAAAAATTCAATTTTTTTTTACCTTTTTTCCTCTATTCAGGTCCATAGGTAGCAAACCGTTCAAAATTCAAGGAAACAATCAACTACAAAAATGAACCTAAGATCTCAGTAAACAAACAGAACATATGAACTTCCTAGGAATGATTCTTAATACCGTTTAGGTAGCGCTTAGGTAGCCGCAAAAGTGAAAAATTTCCCGAAAATTTTTAAATTCATTTCGGCTACCTAAGCGCTACCTAAACGGTGTTAAGAATCATTCCTAGGAAGTTCATATGTTCTAGAAAGTTGTTTAATGAGATCTTAGGTTCATTTTGGTAGTGGATTGTTTCCTTGAATTTTTAACGGTTTGCTGCCTATGGACCTGAACAAGGGAAAAAAGGTAAAAAAAATTGATTTTTTAAAGTTTTTTGCGATTTTGACATTGAAGATGAAGTTTTTTTGATTTTATATGTTAACAATTTTTGTTCTTTATAACAAGAGCTACAACTTTGCCTCAGAGAGTATATCAAAATTTCAAACGGTTTGCAAAATATGAGCTTGAGTAAATGATCATTTTTTTTTGCAAAAATGACATCGAGTCCCCACATCTTTGAGGGCCCATAAAAAAAAACCTGGAGGACTTTGGGCAAAACTGGGAGACAGGGGTCTTTTTTTTTGGTCTTTTATCACGTAGTGGTGTCCGTATATGGTTATTTTTTTCCGTGTTGCACTGTGTAAATGGACATACATATTTTACTCAATATTAAATAAAAGATTTTAAAATTTATTTATCTAGGTTTAGATGGAAAATATTCAAATATTAATTTTCAACAAAAGTATTTTAGAATGTAATATGTTTTCAAATAAAATTATTTAACACGTCAAATCAAATAAAAAATATTTTAAGATGAAAGACATACTGTATTCATTTAGAGTATTCGATTTTTCTTCGAAATAGTATTAGAAAATACGTGTTTGCGGCCTGCTAAGTAAGAAACAGTATGTGGGTCTAGTCAATTGAACAGGAGTGCTAATAATTCTTAGCCTCACATCCAGTAATTCCTACTGCAGTGTAGCAGAAAACGTATGTACATATTTAGTAATACGATTATACGATTATTAAATGGTAATGAAATTGAAATATGTTCGTTTTTTATTAATACCAATAACAAATCAAATAAATAACTTTTTTACGTTGTGTAGAAATATTGATTTTAGCATATAAACGTCAATGTTTTTATAATGAAAATATAACTAAAGTCAAGCTAATGGCAGGACTTACTTTAACAGCAGGACATCCTCTCAACTTATATAAATTAGTAAACATATTCTTTTATTTCTTTTGATTTAATTGCAATTATTGATGTAATAGTCACTTAATGTCAATTAGCAAATTATTAACAACGACACATTTACGTAAAGAAGATGCCCAGCAAAACGTAATGTATGCCACTATTATTGTGGAATTTGTATCAAAATTAAATTCAGTTTGTGCCTTTGGTATATGGAGATGAAGAGCTGTATAGTTTTTGGGCATAAGCGGGAGAGGGCAAGGGGTAGTTTCCTTACCCCCAAATTTTGTGAGCGGTCTACAGGTCATACCGTATGACATATTAAAACGAAATTTAGTGTGTGCCTTTGATTTATGGAGATGAAGAGCTGTATAAATTTTGGGCGTAATCGGGAAGGGGCTTTACTTAATACCCCAAACCGAAAATCATTAATTTTTCGATTCGAATATTCTTTGAACTTTTATTCTTTCTGTAATATATCCATAAAAATATCTGTTTCCATTGGGTATGGTAAAGTTGAGTGTAGGCCACTCCAGTTTTATTTTTTTATAAATCGATCGGTAATACTGAGTATACGGTTATATAGTAAATAAAGTCTGCGTCGCTATATTTCGAATCTAATATACATACATATATTATAATTCCCTTAGAATAGATTCATTTCCTGTTTTAAAATTCTGGACCCAGAGGAGACAAGGTAAGAAAAATGGGCAGCAGTTTACAAAATATGATTCTGCCGCACGTGCACTGTAATGTGTTCCCACACATATAAGGAATAAATAGAGCTCGACTTAGATTTATATTACCAGAACCATTATTGGCATTGAAATTGGATATGCTTAGGAAAAGTTTGATTTTTGGGTTAAGGTAAAATTTTAGAGCTGTAGAATTTTAATAAGATAGGTAACACCATCCCCAAAATGACCTAAGGTAAAATTTTAGGATGATTTAATCAGACGTTGTGATCTTAAATACCATTAATGTACACGCTCTGTTAGATGATTAGAACCACTTTAACTGTTGTTTTTAGAAGGCCAGATCTTTTTAAATTTGTTGCCGTTTATCGTTGCATTGTTATCTCCTTCTCCTTGCGGGAGTTTCAACCACCAAAAATGTCCAATTATATTTAGATCTGAAGAATGGCCAATTAGGGAAATTAACATTTTAGTTTTAAATAAACTCTTTCCCATGTTTGGAATTATGTATAAAAGCAATTTCTTATAGCAAAATCCATGAAATAGGTTGTTGCTAGTTTCATTTTCATTCCATTCCACCGAAAATTGTGTTAGGATCCCATACCTATATCCTCTCTGCTGTGGTGGCGATTTAAAAAAAGCTCTTTTATCGTAAAATAATAATTGTAGCTATCTGACTTTCTTTTCGCCACTAAAAACCACAGTAAGCCAATCATTCACATGACTTTTACCCCCGGGGGTTCCAATTGTCACTGCAGGAATATGGCAAATGCTTTGACGCGGTTCACTCGGGGAAAATAAGAGCACCAGACGCTAGGGTTCCTAGAGCCTAAATCTGGAAGAAAAGGTCTGTTGTTTTATAACACGGGTCCTCTTCGAGGCCCGACCAGTGCCCAAAGGACTGGTACCACGGGAATCGGTGACCCCACAGAGAACCTATCCTCTCTGTGACCGGTGGTGAGGTCCCCTTCGGGGGTACACGTGGTGGTTGTGGTTTAAAATCGATTTATGTAGGTATGGTGCACGGTCGATCAAGTGTGCTGTTGCACTCTCAACAGACGGAGTTTGGATAGTCTCCAAACCCCTAAGCAAGATGTTATAATGTGGATCTATATTATATAAAGTGCTACTCATTGTGACTGTATCACACACAAAAAGCGATTGGTGGCAATCGTAAAGTGTTGTTATACTACACAATGGGGGCGCTAGTCTACGCCTAAGTTTCACTCGGCGGTAAGACCACCGTGAGGTTATGCCGAGTAGGCAGGTACCCACGTTAATCTTGTTCCACAAAAATTCACATGACCTTTTACCTTACTTTTAAGCTATCGACAAAAAATTTAAAAGTACTTATATGGCTTACTAAGATAAATATTTATGTGGTGTAATTTAATTCAACCGAGAGTGTATATTAGGAATTGTTGAAATCAGACAACGCTGCTTTTCCAAACTGCACAATGATATCCAAATATTCACATAAACTGTGATTGTTCTGCCTTGAGGTGCTTTATAATAATACTAGCTTTGCCCGCCACTTCGTCATCGTCCGTCAATATTTTGTTCGATTATGCTTTGAAATCAATCCACACCAAAGACCCTTGCGATTTTTTTTTAAGAGAAGTAATAGGCAATTAATGCCTACATTAAATGTGTTACTTCATTTAGAAAGGGATAGTAGTAGATAAGACAGATGGTTAGTGCTAGCTGCGCAAGCACTTCTGGTGTTCTTTATGCGAATTAGTTTGAAGTTAGCATAGCCAATTAATAATTATTTTACTTCGCCGGCGATTTAGTGCTATTTGGTAATACCGGTGATTTAGTGCTTAAGATATGCTACGTATCAGTTTATGTATTTTTTTTTTTAGTTTATAAAAAGTAAAGTATTCATAACCGGTTAGTTAAAATGCGTACTTTCACTGCTTTTTCTTCACTTTCTAAGATATTTTTGCTGAAAAAAAGAATCCTATATTCGACCAAAATACTTAGGTACCTCTTCACAAAATTTTGTTAAAATCCATCCAGTAGTTTTTACGTGATGCGAACGTCAATGAAAAGCAGACAGACAGACAGACAGACGGAAGTGAATTACTATTTTATTATATTTATGTATAGATATAGATTCCAAGGAGGTTCTTTGTTGAATGATTTCTCATTGAGTGGCCTCATCCGTAGATTACAGTTTGAAGAGTGAACATAAAAGTTTTTATTTAATTAATAAGAATGGGTGACTTTTTTGAAATATTTAATGGAAAATTATTTTTAAACTTTATTCTGTATTCTAGATTTTAATAACATTTTTGTTTTCAAATAAAAAAAAAAAACAACATAAAACTAAAGTTGCGAAACAAAGTTTTAAAAAAAGTTTCGGTAGAATTGTTAACCAATACTATAAAAATAAATTTCAAAGTGAGTCAAGAAGCGAGTTATCTGATGTGGAAGTCCTCTATACCCCATCCATGAAAGAGGTTCCCATTTAGACTTTATGGGAGTGATTTGGAAGATAAAAGAATTAGAAAGTTGTAAGATGGTTAAAAATAGCTCTTTGAATCTTTGGGTTTATCTTAGATGATTGCGGGATGATTAGGGTTTGGGAAACGGGAATTCCCGCCCGGGAATTATTTTATTATAAATATTTGTTATTTTTGTCACCTGAATTGTTTTTAATTTTTATAAACTGTTCATACTAATAAAAGTATGAATTTTTAAATACTGTTTTGATAAATAAAGTTATTTTCTTTAAGAGCTCTTTTTCCCGGGAATTCCCGGGAATGCGAATATTTTGTTTCCCGTTTCCCGGGAAGTGAAAAAGTCCGGGAAATCCTAAACCCTAGCGACAATCCAAAACACTTTTGAATGTTAGTGAATAATGTGGATCACTCAAAGCCATTCTTGTATGGGGGGTGTTACTATTATTGGTACGAGTATATAGAGCAAGATCCGTTGTGGATTCAAAGTTTCTCATCAGAGTAGAACCTAAACAAGAGCGTAAGGTGTAAAATAACTGTCAAAAATTCTCATGTACATACAACATGTAAGAAGCAAACCTAAATAGCGACTTCAACGCAATTGGCAAGTGGAAAATCCAATTTTGACAGAGCATTAGGGTGCGAACAGAGTGGCCGCTTGTTGCTGAGCCGACCCGACTGACGCTTGTTACAAGAACCAATGCGTGAAAACTGGTACTATACAAATTAGTACAAATAAGCGCGAACAGGTCATAGTGGGCGCCGAGCTGGTCAGAGCGCAAAGCAGATTGAATGCGAGAAAACAGTTCCAAAGCGTATTTCAGCGCCGAAAACATTGTTTATATTATGTTATTATGATTTCAACTTGTTTGAAAAACATTTAAAAATATTAAAAACAAAAATTTAAGAAAAAGTAAACAAAACATGCAAAAAAAAAAAATTTAAAAAATAATAAAAAGTAAAAAGAAAATAAAAATTAAACAAAAAAAAATTCAAATATATAATAAAAATTAAATAAAAACAAAAAAATTTAAAAAAGAACTTATAAACAAAATTAAAAAAAAATGTAATAAAAATTTCAAGAATAATTCAATTTCACAAACACGAATGAACAATCAACCCAAATGCATACAAACATACATCAAACATACAAATAATAGATAAAATATCAGCGCTGATTCTCGCATCCACAATGCACACTCAAACTTGTTTCTCGCAATAAGCGTCAGTCGGCTCAGCTCGGTAACAAGCGGCAACTCTGCGCGTACCCTTAGGTAGTGAAGTTAGGTGCAAACAAACTGTTATTGTTTGTTTTCTGTGTAAGAGTGTTGCCATTTTAGCTACTTTCTGCTTTTTCTAGCGATTTTATCTCTATTTTGCGTTTAAATTTATTAGATTTTACTAAACAAAACATGTTAACATTACTGTTTATTACAGAGCGTTGCGCTCTTATTTAGGTTTGTTCAAAGCTAGGCGCTAGACGTTGTTACGCCTTACGCGTTTGTTTAGGTTAGTCAGTTAGTAGCCAAAATGATACAGTAATTATGTATAAAGAAAAAATAAAGTGTGAGAAATTATTAAAAAGGATTTACTTTAGAGTTCAGTCAGCTCATTACTTCAGATCTGTTCAGCTCATTAGTTCAACTTATTTTCGAACCATAACTGGCGGACTTTAGAACTTCTCACAAAAAGTATATTACTATCGCAACTATAAACATAACTAAAAATTAAAGGGTGTTCCCACAGTGGCGTAATTTGCATGTATATGATCTTACCCCCGGGGGTTCCAATTGTCACTGCAGGAATATGGCAAATGCTTTGACGCGGTTCACTCGGGGAAAATAGGGGCACCAGACGCTAGGGTTCCTAGAGCCTAAATCTGGAAGAAAAGGTCTGTGTGTTAAAACATACGGGTCCTCTTCGAGGCCCGACCAGTGCCCAAAGGACTGGTACCACGGGAATCGGTGGCCCCACAGAAAGCCTATCCTCTCTGTGACAGGTTATTGGTGAGGTCCCCTTCGGGGGTACACGTGGTGGTTGTGGTTTAAGATCGATTTATGTAGGTAAGGTGCAAGGTAGATCAAGTGTGCTGTTGCACTCTCAACAGACGGAGTTTGGATAGTCTCCAAACCCCTAAGCAAGAGGTTATAATGTGGATCTAGGCTTGCCTTGGAAAGGCTTGCCATATTATATAAATTGCTACTCATTGTGACTGTATCATACACAAAAAGCGATTGGTGGCAATAGTAAAGTGTTGTTATACTACACAATGGGGGCGCTAGTCTACGCCTAAGTTTCACTCGGTGGTAAGACCATCGTGAGGTTAGGCCGAGTAGGCAGGTACTCACGTTAATCTTGTTCCACAATTTGCATGTATATGACCTTATCTATGTGTCAAAAAAACCTGATCTGAACTAAAAAGAAAGCTTACTTTAATGAACTAACAAGCACAACTCTAACTTACTTTATTTCTTAATGAAAAGCCCAAACGTCAAAGAGATAGAAATTTTGCAATTTTAACCCTAGAAAGATTATTTATTAATTGAATTTTCTCTTTGATAACAAAAAAATATGGTAAATAAATATAATAATAGAAACAAAAAAAAAAAAACAACAAATTCAATAGAGATCAAAAATTAACATTTTATACACAGCCTTTCGCAAAGGACTCAAAAACTGTAATAAAAGGATTAAAAAATATTTTTTTTTAATTCAATTAACTATTTGTATATAATAAAAGCTTTGTGAATAAAAAAAATCTTTCTTTTATGCCATTATATGCAAGTGGTGCAGACTAGTTTTTTATGCTCCCCACACACAGGTGTTTCGCATTTCACACATGACATTTTGGACATTCGTCGAATTTTCGAAGGACAAAATCCACAATATCTTTTTCTTTTAGGAACAGGTTGATCTTCGCTCTGATTAGAATCATTTTCGGTTGTAGTAGGAACTAAACTTTGAATGCTGTCGCGCAACGATTTCGACAAAGTAGGGGTTTCGAGCCTCATTTGCATCCAAGGTATTGTTAGTGACGAAGAAAGTTTTTTCATATATTCTCTGCGACTTAAAGGCTTTTGATTAGCAGATATATAGCCGAAGTCCTACCAGCATTTACACCTTTTGACGTACTCCAGCATTGTCTATTTTTGCTTCTCAAAGTAACCTGAGGGAACTGTATTATTCTCTCAAAATTTGTTGCATCTTGGACAGACATACTGAAATCGTCAGTTTCTGTTTGATCAACTGTAGTAGTAGCTTCAATAGGTTGAAAGTTTTCATTAACTCCTTCAGTTTGTATATCCTCATCTACTTCATCACTTTGAACATCATCCTCCAGTACTTCATTTTCTACTTCACTTACAGTTTCAGAAGAAATGGAGTCGTCTGAAATACTCTTTAGCAAAGAAGCAATCTCTTCATCATCCAAATTACGCCTACATGCCATTATTAAAATAGAATTTTGCAGAAAAAAACGGTAAAAATATCTTAAATATTAAAATTAATAAGAAAATAGTACATCAAAACAATTGCTCAAAACATTACACAAAAGATAACGATACGTCTCCGAGACGCATGTTGTGCAATTTTTCAGAAATATAATCAACTTACCGCACGAAAACAACCACCATTAGCAAGCTACTGAGATCAACTGAGAATACTGAGCATATAAATTTTCTCTCACTACAAACCACAGAGATGGAGTACAAAATTAAATAGGCATACGTCTGATAGACGTAACTTATCTATGCAGGGTTAAAGCAAATAATAGAAAATAAAAATAACAGCGATACAACGAAACAGTTGAGAAAAAAAGGAATATTTTGGAAATAATGTGGTATTAGTCCGCAGCTAATCATAAAATCAAACTCACTCTAAAATTTATTAAAACTGATTTTAC
>OX451215.1:23119589-23335981 GCA_949628195.1 Phasia obesa | reverse complement strand
CCAAATAATGAAATGGGTTAAAAGTAAAGATTTTTTATATAAAATAATCAGCAATAAAAAACTGAGGAAATTATTAAATTGTACCATTGGTTGATCATTTCAAATTGTACAAAATTTACCAACCCTGATCTTTAAGTTATTATTTTTATTAATAATCTATCTTATCTATATAACCGCCTACAACAGTGGATCGTTCTTCTTGAAATTTTTTTTATTGTCGTGAACCTAGATGTAACTATAATAGGTAGAGTCTCGAACGTTTGTGCAAGTAACCCCTTATTACTGTGTATAGTCTAAAGTGGGGGGAGGAAGTTGGGTTCTGGTATAGGACAACTTGTAGAAGGATTATAAAATTCATAAGTGTTCTTGCTGTAATTAAGAATATAAAAAATCTTATGTATCACTTTTTCATCATTTCAAGTCATAAAATCTTTGAAATCTTCGTAGGACTTTTCAGTGTTGTATTTAAGCTATCAAAAATTATCATGGCAACACCTTTTATTTTTGTACACGCGAAATTTTGCATATCTATATGTCTATACATTAATAAAACTGTAACAAGACCATTTCTGTACATGAAATATTTTTCGAAAAATTTGTTGCTGGTACAGATAGTAGTCGAAATGGAATATAAAACAGCAATTTTTAGAATTTGTTATTGTCCGTCTGTCTGTGTTAGCATCACGTAAAAACTACTTGATGAATTTAAAAAAAATTTGTGAGGAGGTGCCTTAGTATCTCGGTTTAAATAAAAACATCTTATTTCCAAGAAAAAATAGAGAAAAGATAGTAAAAGTACGTAATTTGAACGATTCAATGGTACGGAAAACTTGGCAACACCTTCTATTTTTGTTAGCCAGAAATTTCAAACTCCATTTGCAGAACTCTACAATTATTTTTAGAATTTTATATAAATTTTGGAATTTGATATAAAGCCTATGTTTTCGAGTAATTATCCAGGGATGGGTACCTTTATGTAAAGCAAATACATAAACCATATTTGAAGTACTATAAAAGTAAGACTAAAATAAATAAAATTTGGTGTGGATTACTTTCAAAACAAAATCGATCAAAATATTGTAAGGATGCTGGCGGGCTCAGCTAGTTATTTATAAAACTCTACAATTAAGAATATTTTAAATTATTATTCGAACTATTTTATTAACAGACAAATTAATTTTCGAGTTCAGTTCGTTTAACTCTTTCTACGTAGAAAGAGTATTTTTTACAAATGATCAGGTACATATGTGATGGAAAACAATCGATTTTAAAAAGATCGTTTTTAAAGGATGTGAAGAATTTCGATTTCGATTTTAAAAATTATGTTTGAACCCATCTCTTAACATTTGGGTTTGAAATATATACAAGAAGATAAAAATCAAACAATAATGAAGAATTTAGAAATAAATATTAAAAAAACTAAAAATTAGTACAAACTAATTGTAATGCAAAACCACAAAATCGTGTTAAAATCGATTCGTTTTCAAAATCGTTTTCCATCACATACCTGATTGTGATTAATTTTTAAAGAAACAAGAATTTAAACAACGAATTTAAGCCTGGCTTCGAAAATTAATTTGTTTGTTAAACTTTGCAATAATAGAATTTTATATAAACCCTGAGTAATTAATTACCCGGAGACGGGTAGCTCTGTAGAAACTAAATACATAAATCATATCTGCAGCAACATAAAACTGAAAGTTTTAAAATCAGGTGTAGACCAAATCACATTAATCAGGTAACCTCGAAATATTTGGGCATCATTTTTAAATTTTTTTTATATGAAGTTTGACAGTTAAACTTACAATTTTCCCCCTGAAATGTAATGAATGGAAAGTTAAACTTCCATTTGAGGGGGAAAATGTAAGTTTAACTGTCAAAATGCATAAGAAAAAAATTTTAAAATTAAAAAATTTTAAATTATTTTAAATTTTTTAAATTATTTTAAATTATTTAAATTTTAAAATATTTCGCCTCCGTAGTGAGGCTACCTGATTAATATGCCTTGGTGTAGACGATCAAAACAGAAGGCAAACGGAACCTATCGGGAACTGCCAATTATTAGATAAATTTCACTAATTATTCTGTAGTTAAAATATTACCTTGCTGCATTTTCTTATACAAAAAACTTAAAAACAAAATTGTTAAAAGCACAAAAAACGCACTAATTTTTTTTCATAAGTTTGGCATCACTGGTTAAAAGCATATTAAGGTAAAGAAAAGTTCTCTTTCTAACAATTGCCAGTGCTCATAGAACTTTTGCAACTCAGAGAAAGTTTAAGTTGAAACAATAATTATATGCCACCTTGAGGTATGTAAAGACCAAATGGAAATTGAACCATGCTGACATAAAATTTATAATTTTACGTTTCACAAAACTGCAAAAAAAAACAAAGAAAAATAATCAGTAGAGTGTGTAATTTTTTATGATAAGTACGTACTAAACTTTGGCACTGAATAGTCATCGTTGTTGTCCTTATTTTACTTATCTGTGAACAAAACGTTTTTAATTAAAAACAAAAAAAATCCCTTAAGTAGGTACCTATCAAGCAAATAAAATAAAAAAAGTAATAAAAATACTACAAACTTTAAGTGAAGTAAGGTACCTACCTACGTACCTATAATAAAGGAAACTCTTACAAAATTAATTGATTTACAGATTTTTTTTATTTATTTTAATAACAAATTAATTAACTGTTTATTGTTAAATAAACAATAATCATTTGTTTTACTCTTCAGTTTCAGCTGATTTTTTGCATAAACTTGAAGAAAAAAAATCTAAATCAGAAACGAATGTTTTTGTTAAACAAAAAAAAAAAACAACAACAACAACTAAAACGGAAATAAAACAATTTCATCATTTAAAATACAAAACCAACTTAAATTAAATCTTTACCACAACAATAAAAATAATAATAATAAAAAACAACAACAAAATATTGCAAAGTGTTTATTAAACAAGTGTTTGTATGTAGATGTATCAGTAACAGTTTATATCTCTACAGTTGTGTGTGCGTGTGTTTATGTGTGTTTTTATTATTTATCATCCCATTATTAAAAAAAAAACGCAGATATAACTAAAACAACAACAAACTAATTTAAAATTACAACTAAATACAACTACGAATATATGTATAAACAAAAACAACTGCTGCTAAATCGTCATCATCCATCATTCTGTACAACAGCAGCAACAACAACGATAAAAAGTATGTTTGTTGATCCAAGTATATTCGCAAAATCATCAAGCAACTAACTGTAGCAGGCAGCACCAAAGATTTTCTATATCTTTTTCAGTTAATCTGTCTGTCTGCCAGTCATACCTACATCCAATAACTTCTAATAGAAAATTGTTACTAAAACAACACCAACAACAACTATTACACCTACTACAACTAGTTTATTTAAAATCACTAACAAACAACCAACAGCAGCATTAAAATTCGTCTTAATTATTGATTATCCAATAATTATTGTTTCAAAAACTACAAAAGCAAATAAGTTTTTATAAAAAAAAAGATAATACGGCAACTCTTCTTCTATGGTCATTTTAAATAACAAAAGGTGAATATGCAACAAAATGTTTTTATTTAGTATTTGTTTATTTGATTGTACCTTCTGTATTAAGAGTTAATTTTATTAAGTACAAGTAATTACAGTACGCGATATAACCAACAACACAATTTTTGGTTTTTGATTTACTTCATCCGATTTTTAAAATATGTATGTAATCGGGAACATAACAACGATATACCTTTTTGCCCATACAATAGCGATACTCAAATTAATATATCGCGATATTGGCATTGATATCGCATGCGATATGCGCTGTGAATCCTAATCAAAGATAATATAAATAAAAAATATATTAACGAAGGAGAAATTAACACATATCAGAAAAATTAATATGTAGCTTAAGTGGTTACTAAGCACGTTGAGTACTTAGCAATGGTCAAGAGTTCAATACTCAGCCGTGACAATATCAATTTTTCTGATATGTATTAATTTCTCCTTCGCCGGTATTACCACGTAGCACAAAATCGCCGGCGAAGTAAAATAATTATAAATTGGCTATACTAGCTTCCAACTAATTCGCTTTAATAACACCAGAGGCGCTTGCAACACTGTTCTAAAAATAATCATAGCGTGCAATTGCAGTGTTGCCATAAGAGAAAGCTACACTATCACACTAACCATCTGTCTTATCTACTACTATCCCTTTCCAAAGGAAGTAACACATTTAATATAGGCATAAACTGTCTGAGTGTTATTTCTCTTAAGAAAAAAAAAAAAAAAAAAAAAAATAGAAGGGTTCGGACATAGTTGCTCTTTCTGTCAGAGAACTCATATACTAGAAATTTTCACTAAGTCACATTTTTAAAATGTTAACAAATAATTTTGGAAAAATGTGTGAACACAGTTTGTTGGTTGATCTATTGTCTTCCTATTCCAACACTTTTGAATCACTGATATCGAAGGGTTTGGAAATAGTAACAATCGGCCCTATTCTCGTTGGCGTTGTAGTTTGAAAACGAAATAAAAACGACAATTTGGCATTACCGTTGGCGTTAACGACACTCGTCGTAAATATATTGGTATTCTCTACTTTGAAACGAAGATAGAAACGACAATAAAATATTCTGTCGTCATCATTGTATACAACGAAATTCAAACGACTACAAAAAAAAAAAATTTTAAATGAAAAAAAAAATACATTAGAGCAGTTCGAAATTTTAGTTTCTTAAATGGAAAAACATCTCTATTATGCTAAGGGGTTTCGAAAGGGCATAAAAATGTAAATTTTTGCGATTTTTGAAGCGAAAGTGCCGAGCAATTAAATCCGCTTGGGCCTCTAGTTCTTGATGTAGAAAGTTGGCATAAAGTTGGAGAAAATATCCATTAAAATGTTTTTTTTTTTATTAAAATAAAAAGGAAGCTCTGAGTCCAGAGCAACAGAGGACGGCTGTTATAAACAACAAACAACGGTGTCAAAGCTATTAAAATTTGAAAAACAAATTAACCCGAAAGGAAACGTAGTGGTATTCGCCGACCATGAAGAAGTTAGATCGCTACTAATCGAGTTTCGTACTTAGAATCTGGGATCGCAAAAATGTTAACGTTCTGTCGTAGCATCTTCCGATGTAGATTTATATCCATTATGTCATCATCATCACTTGAACTTGAAAAATAAAATTCAGTACTCGCCATATTTTGTTAAAATTTACAGAAGAAATAAAAAACTTTTCAGAAATTTACAAAAATGTCATAAATAACAACACAAAAAATTGCAGTGCTACGACACTTTATTAATTTTTCTTTTTGTTCTCGATAACGTTTCTTCATCGTTTCAATATATTTCAAGAATACGAATTTAGGAACGAAACGACGATAAAAACGACAACGACATAGAAACGACTATTAAAATTAAAACGCCAACGAGAATAGGGTCGAATATTTATTTAAAAAGTCCGAAAATCTGTGCAGAATACGTACTAAATGTATGGTTAAACTTTTTTATTGCATGCTATATTTTTTCCAAAACATATTTAACTCGATGTACATATTTATCTTTACACACAAGTTTTTTTTGGTATTTTTTCATCACCCCTCTTGGGAGCATATGACTTTCACAAAGTATTTATCTTACACGATTTGTTGCAGCTCTTGTCGCATCTTCCTTTTCGTGTGCCAGGGGTGTTGCCGTAAGATTTATTCTGTTGTTATTTCGCCTTGTTTTAGTTTCGTTAACCGGTTGTTGTTCCAGCTGAGTAGGTGATTGGTCTGCTGTAGCGGGTACTGGGATAATGGGAATGGAATGCAGTCTGTCATTGCCTAGAAACAGCGCCCTCCATTTATTTGGTATAGTGGTGGAAACCTTGCAACTCTTTGATTTCTTTTTTCCTAATGGGTGGATGTCATCTTATATTTTTCTAGGGTGGTGGTAAGGGAGCTTTTTTGATGAATTGCCTGGAGGGGGTTGAAGCCTTTTAATTTTTGAAACTCGAAAAAAAAAAACATGGTTAATTCGTCAGTCAGGTCTCATTTGAAAACTAAAGTACTGTTGCGCCATTTTTATCAAGTTTCGCTACAGGATGGCACGCAGTGATTTAGAAACTTTTTATTTTGGAAATAATTCGACAGCTCGTGTACCACTAAAGATATCTCGATGATTTTTTTTGGCATGTGGTAACCTAAAAAAATGCGCAATAACGTTTATAAACACATTATGTGTCTAAACACATTTTACATTTTTACATAAAAAATTACTAAAATTCATTAATAGGCAAGGTTTGCAAATCTCCTACAGCTTAAATTTGTTTATATTTTTTATGCAAGTAACTGGTATCAGAGCAAAGTGTAGACTTCTAGAAAATTCGCTATGTTTGGATAGGCCTGGAGGGACAACCGTTACATTTTACCACCCAATGTTTCTTTTATTGCCATTGGCTTTAGTTTGTCCTTAAAATTATTTAAAAAATTTACTAGTACCGAAGCATGTTTAATTTATATATATAGGCAAGCAAGCTGTAAATGGCGTGTAACTTTCACACTGTGTAATTTGTTAAGTCATGGCAAAATAACCATATACGGACACCACTACGTCATAAAAGACCAAAAAAAAAAAGACCCCTGTCTCCCAGTTTTGCCCAAAGTCCTCCAGGTTTTTTTATAGGCCCTCAAAGATGTGGGGCCTCGATGTCATTTTTGCAAAAAAATGATCATTTACTCAAGATCATATTTTGCAAACCGTCTGGAATTTTGATATACTCTCTGAGGCAAAGTTGTAGCTCTTGTCATAAAGAACATTAACATATAAAATCAAAAAAAACTTCATCTTCAAGGTCAAAATTGCAAAAAACTTTAAAAAAATTCAATTTTTTTTACCTTTTTTCCCCTGTTCAGGTCCATAGGTAGCAAACCGTTCAAAATTCAAGGAAACAATCAACTACAAAAATGAACCTAAGATCTCAAAAAACAACTTTCTAGAACATATGAACTTCCTAGGAATGATTCTTAACACAAAAGTTTTTCACTTTTCCGGCTACCTAAGCGCTACCTAAAGGGTGTTAAGCTTTGCCTCAGAGAGTATATTGAAATTGCAAACGGTTTGCAAAATATGAGCTTGAGTAAATGATAATTTTTTTGTAAAAATGACATCGAGGCCCCACATCTTTGAGGGCCCATAAAAAAAAACCTGGAGGACTTTGGGCAAAACTGGGAGACAGGGGTCTTTTTTTGGTCTTTTATCTCGTAGTGGTGTCCGTATATGGTTATTTTTTTCCGTGTTGCACTGTGTTTTTAACGAAACGAGCTATAAGGACTAAACTGGTCGACGCTAGAGGGTCGATCGTTCGCATCTGCACTGGAAAACATTTGTGCTTTGCCTCTGAGAAATTCATTATGGTATCTTTTAACGTTTCATGAGCTAACGAATTATTTCCAACATAAAATGTTTTTAAACCACTGTGCAGCTTTTGAAAGTCAAATTATATTCGACTCTACTAAAAACTTCAGCAGCTGTGTTTGATTTTCTAAATGCTTCGTGGATTTTATTTGATAGGAAAAAGAAATAAAAATTTGAAAACTTAGAGGGGTTACATGTATGAAGGAAACACATTTTTTACCTTTTACTTTGTTACAAATAACACCTTTTTGCTCTTTGGTAAAATTAATTACAACTACAGTTTTATTTGTTTTATGAATGTTTTATTTCATATTGTTTATTCGCTTAGATATTACTTTTATGGTTGTACAATTTAGTGCATACAACTGGGTACATACTTGTTTGTGTAAAAACAATTTTCCTATAAATAATTTGTTTTGAAAACATACGAGTATTGTATTGGTTTAGACACGTTTCAGATACACATGTTGAAAGTTAAGTCCACAAGTGCAATAGTTAATATTACATTAGTTTTTCATCGCATAAATAAATGATTCTTTTAAATCTCTGCCCCTAAAGCCCAGTTGTTAAACAGCAAGTGAATAAATAATAAAAAATGATGTTTGTAAAATATAATAATACGAGTAGTTTAACTATCAAACCAACTATTAATTTACCGTCGTCTTCGTCTTCATCATTTTGTTTTTCGTTTTTTGTTCATTTATTCATTTAGTCATGCAACTAAACACTTGACAAATACAATAAATTTTCTAACTGTTCGTTTGTCTTTACGTCCGATTTTATACTTCAACTGCTTTAATCACTTTGTGGAAAGTCGCAAACTAAATTTTTTTAAAAAAGAAAACGAAAAAAAAACCAACAAGAAAAGTCGGTCAAATTCGCGTTAAGCAAACGAGCTGTCATAATAGCACCCTGCTGTTGATGACGTTGACAATGATGACGATGTTGCTGAGGGTGGTGGTGGTGGACAAGATGGTGGAATGAGCTAATTTTACATAATTTTACCAGGTCAAATACAGCAAAAATGGAAATGTTTGTTATCTTTCTATTGTTTCAATTGTCTGGCTGCAACAAATATTTGAGGTTTTTTAAGAAGAACAAATGTTTTTCTATGCTGCTTAGTAAATTTTGTCTTGTTGATTGACATGGCTTTTATTAACGAAAGAGACAGAGAGAGAGAGAGAGAGAGAGAGAGAGAGACAGGGAGATAGAGATAGATAGAATAGAGAAAGAGACATAGAGATCAGCGAGAGATCAAAGGAACCTCGTAGTTAAAAACTAGCGGGCAGTCTTTAGCATCTTGACAATATTTTGTTCGAGTTTGCCTTTGTTTTGAAAGAACTCCACACCAAATTTTAAGCCTCTAGCTATTCAGTGCTACTCACTTTTTAATTTTTTTATAGTAGAAATCCGTAAAAAGAATATAAAATTTCTCGTTTACAAAATTAAATAGTGCTGCTCATGGAAAATATACATAGATATCCTACATTCAAACCAAATTACTAAAGTAAAACTCCACAAAGTTTTATTAAAATTCATCCACCTGGTGCGAACACACACAGACAGACGGACAGATAGACAAAAATTCTAAAAATTGCTGCTTTGTATTCCATATCGATTCTATCGATACTTAGCGACATCGTTAAAGCCGTAATGACACTCACTTTTTTTCGTCTTTTTAAGATTTTGGAGAACAGTATAGATATACTGTAAGGTATGTAATTTAGGGGGAATATCGAAGCAGACCACTTCCATAATGGCTGCCTTTTCGACCCCCTTCCGTCCTCTATGATTACAGGCAACCGAAATGTAATTTACGGCAACCCACTTACATTGAGTCATATGCTACAACCAGCCCTTAATCTTGACTTTAATGATTTCACACTGTCGACTGGTAACTGTTGGCCTTCTTTCTCATCACGCAGTCTCTAGTAATTGCCAGCATTTGTTCAAGGCTCAGATCCCCCATTGCATCCACCAGTGGTCCTGAGTCTTATGCTAGCCAGTGCTGGACATTCACACACAATGTGCGCTGCCGTCTCAGCCTCTTTCCTTTCCCCGTCTCCTCTTCTGCCTCTGCCTCTCACTTTTAGGCATGAGCTGTAGAGACTCCAACTCGACGTTTTGAGCTGCCTGCTTTCGAAAAGGATTTGCCTAAGCCCACAGGGCCAATTCATCCACATTTACCACCATAGCCGCAGGTGTATCTTCATAGACTGACCCGACCACCCCTTGCGAAGTATCTTTGTCATTCTATTTCGATATCCTCCCCTGGCCAGTGGCAACCGGAGTTCCTAAAGGGATTAACCTCTACACCTCTAACGAGGCTTCCTTGTCCATCCCTATTGAAATATCCCGGTTCAACGCCATAGGAGAACCTTTAGAGATTAACCTGTTCACCCCTTGCGAGGCAAAGAAAATTCTCCCATGAGCGAAGAGTTCAGCTATACGTTAAAGTCGTAAAAATTTCTATATGTTATGTTATCGATAAAAAGTGAAAAAAACCTAAAAAATTACAGTGATGCTAATTAATTAGTTTTATTGTTTTCATTTTATATAAAGTGTTTTTTATAGAGGTATAGAACTTTAAGTTGCAATAAAACACCGATGGATTATTCGATTGACATGAATTTTATTTAACCGAAAGATAATCTTGTTTTTTTTTTTTTTTTTTTTTTTTTTCATAATTTATTTATTGTATCTTCAATAATTTTTGAACTAACAATAATTACTCGTATCTTAAGTCTAAAATAAAATATTCTTTTTAAGTCCAGCCAGTGCTAGACAAAAATAATGTTTGTTTCACGGATTTCGAAATCATTTGCGGGTCATCCCTCTAATGTACGGCCAAGAAAAGCAGTATCTCTTCTTTTTAGTCGAATGTAACCAGGTTCATTCAGCATGTTACGCGCCAAAGGGTTTGGATGAGATTCAAGCCTCTTTAGATATGTGACTGCATGTTCCGCAATTTCTGATTTAACTGATGGCATATTTAGGTCTTTGTGGATGTTCGAATTTTTTATATACCAGGGAGCAGATGTAATAATACGTAAAATCTTATTTTGGCGCCTTTGAATTTTTTCTACATTGCTAGCTGAGGCAGTGCCCCATAACTGCATCCCATAACACCAAATTGGTTTGAGGACCGACTTGTACAGTAGAAGTTTACAATCTAAGCTCAAGGTGGAGTTTCTGCCAATAAGCCAATTTAGTTGTACTGCTTTTAGTTTCATTTGTGTTAACTTGAAGTCAATGTGGCTTTTCCAAGTAAGGCGACGGTCAAGATGTATACCCAGGTATTTAACATCTGAAAGCTGTGGTATCATTTGGTTATTTATGCGAATAGGAGGGCATGAGTCCCTGCGCAGTGTGAAAGTTATGTGAGTGCATTTTTGTTCATTCACTTTTATTCTCCATTTTTCTAGCCATTTTTCCAAATTGAGTATGTGGTCTTGTAAAAGTTGTGATGCTTCTTGGGCATTTTCATGAATACTTAAAAAAGCTGTGTCATCTGCAAAAGTTGATGTGTGGACTAGGGTGCTAATTGGCATATCCGATGTGTACAGTAAATATAAAATTGGTCCCAAAATACTACCTTGGGGAACTCCGGCTTCAATGAGCTGTGGCGAGCTTAAAAAGTCACCTTCTTTTAATAAAAACTTGCGATTCGTTAAATAATCTTTTAAGAGCTTATACAAGTTTTCGGGCAAGTTCAGCTTTAGTTTAAATATTAGGCCTTCGTGCCAAACCTTATCGAATGCTTGAGAAACGTCGATAAAGAGCGCAGAACAGTATTTTTTTTCTTCAAAGGTCGTTTTAATTACATTTACTAATCTGTGTGTTTGTTGGATCGTACTATGTTGTTTTCTGAAGCCGAATTGATGGTTCGGAATGCATCCTTTCGCGCTAAGAATTGGATTCAGCTTAGTTATTAATATTCTCTCAAACAACTTTGACACGTTTGATAAAAGGCTTGTAGGTCTGTATGATTCTACTTTTGTGTGGTCTTTTCCTGGTTTAGGAATCATAGTTATCAAAGAGACCTTCCACTCTGTGGGAAAGTACTCAAGACGTAAGATGGCATTAAAAACAAACAGAATAATTCTGCGACCTATACGGGGCAACTCAACTAACATCTTGTTACTTGTTTTATCAACGCCAGGGGCTTTTTTGGTGTTTAAATCTGCTATTGCCCTTTCAATATCGCGAAATTCAAATCTTAGGGGTACTACGGCACTAGTCTCTACTGATGGTAACTCAGCTATATGAGGACATACATTTGGGGTGAAAACCTTCTTCAAATGTCCAACAAACAAATTGCCTTTTTCGGTATCATTCCTTGCCCAGTCTCCACAAGAAGTTCGCAAGGGAGGCTTACGTACGACCGGTCTTTTAAGGTTCCTACATGCACGCCATAATGAATAATCTGATTGAGCAGTTGCATCGAGGTCTTCCAAGTAATTTTTCAGAGATGCTACTCTTCGAGATTCTAGCAGCTGTCTTAGTCGTTTCGTGCAATCTTTAAGTCTAGATTTGAGTTGAGGAGATCTGTGTGCTTGCCACTCTCTTCTAATTTTTCTTTTCTCAGCCAAGAGCCGCTCGACATCTACAAAGTAAATTTGATTGTATCTAGCTGGTTGTCTGGTTTCTGTCGCATGTTGGGCAGCTGATTTAAGGTTTTGATCAAAATAAATTAGACTCTGGTCCACATCTTCTGGTGTTCTTAGCGGTATGTTTTCCGAACAATGGGTACTTAGATACTTTCTATATTTCAACCAATTAATGCTTGTGCAAGTTGTTGGCGACACGATATTTTGCTGATTCCATATATAGACAATAGTGGGTGAATGATCTGAGGATAATTCGAGTGACGCTTCAACCTTAATCATTTCTCTCGAAATACCTTTAGTCACGCCAAAATCAATAACATCAGGTAATTTTTGTCGATCAGTAGGCCAATAGGTGGGTTGTCCACTTGATATCACATTCAGACGCATTTTGGAAATTGTATCAAACAAAATACGACCTTTTGGAGTTATTAGGCGTGATCCCCAAAACGTATGTTTAGCGTTGTAGTCGCCTGATGCTATGAAACAGGGACCTAGTGATTTGAAAAAGTTGATGTATTGCCTCTCTGATATTTGAAATCTAGGAGGTGAATAAATCGAAGAAATAACAAAGTTTTGATGATATTCTTCAATACAGATGTTTGTTGCTTGAAGATAGTCCTCACAAAAATCACACAGTAAATGATGTTTAATTCGAGCCTTTATTAGAATAGCTGAACCACCACATGCTCTGCCACGGGGGTCTTTAGTGTCGTATAATATATAGCCATTGATTTTAAAAAAGCTATTTGTTGTTAAATGAGTCTCTGAAACCATCATGACATCAATTTGTTGGTTCTTCAAAAAGTACTCGAGTTCATTTTTGTGTTGGCGTAAGCCGTTTGCGTTCCAGAAACATATTTTTAAACAGTTCATGGTTTGTTAAGTACCGCCTGCAACATCATAGATTGCATGCGAACCATTTCTTGCATCATGCTGCTCATAGAGCTCATAAAACTGTTTAACGAATGCACTAATGTCTCGATACTTGCTTCGAGACGATTGTAGTTACCAGATGGTGTTTGTTCTTTAGCTTCTGGATGCATATTTGGGGTAGAATTAGTTGTAGGTGTCGCTTTGTGTGCTGAAACATGATTTGATTTTAACATATCCGCGTATGAAACATGTTTGGTTGTGGGTTGAGCTAACTGAGGGTAATGAGCATTTGCTTGGTATTGTGGCTGCCTAGCAGGAGTATTTAATTTCTGAGTTGACTTCCTTACCATAGAAAAAACTGGACAGCCTCTGTAGTTAGCGGTGTGATTTCCACCGCAATTGCTACATTTTTTAATCTTCGAGTCATCCTTTGGTTTGTCGCATTGGGCGGAACAATGAAGCTCTCCACACACAACGCAAACCGGAGGCAACTTGCAGTACGCCCTTGTATGGCCATATTCTTGGCAATTTAAACACTGGACGGGTCCTGACCGCTTATGTGGTTCCTCTACACTTATCCTGCGGTGTAACAGATATTTTAGATTATAAATAGGATGCGTTTCGTTCTTCTTCAATTTAATATCCCCAGGTTCTAGTTCAACGCGAAATAGAGGTTGAGGGACACGCTCTCGATTTCTGAGATTGTCAACGCTTTTCACCTTAAATCCTGCTTTTTGGAGGCCAGCTTTTATTTCCACTGGATTAACATATGAGTCAACACCTTTGATGACTACCTGTAGGCCTTTGCTACTCTTCAGCTGGTAGGTATAAAAGTTCTTTTTGCAGCTCTCAAACTCCTTTACTGCTTTACGATAACTACTTTCGTCTATAAATTGAATTTTAGTTTCATCAATGTTACCACGTTTGATAGGAATTACATGGAATGAGTTTTCCCCGATAGCTGAGATTAACTTAGTTATTAATTCATTTGAATTTTTCTCTCTTAAAAAAATTGGTGGTGGTTTAAACGACTTGGGTGCCGTTTTTGTTTCACTTGCTTCGTTATCTAAAATAGCAAACCGATTATGGGAATTTATTCCGTTAGAGTCCTTGTCTTTTTGTACTTTAGCCATTGGTGCAATCTGCGAAGATTTAGGACTTCGACCTCTTTTCAATACAGTTATGTATCTGTCCATTCCCACTTGCGTCTTGGGTTTTTCTACACTATCCATATTATCTTTGGCAACGCTGTGTTCAGAAGGCGATTTTTTTGTAGTTATTTTATTGTCATCGCTTATAAGCAGCGAGGAACAAGATTGAGCACGTAATACTGGCGTGGCATTTATACACAAATTGTCACTAGTTTTTTTGTTTTTATTTATTTCAACATTGTCAACATTTTTGTTGCTTAAATTAAAGAGGCTCATTGGCCTTTATTGTTTTTGTTTTATTTTAAAAGAAGCAATTCAATATGCCGTTGTAAAAAATAAAGAAAAGGAAAAAGGAAAAAAAAATATTTTACAAACAACTTTGTTGTTGTATTAGAACAGGTTTGTTTGTTTGTTTTTGTTTTAAATAATTCACAAAATGTATGTTTTGTTTTTGTTAATGCGAGCTTAAAAAAATCGCGTCCGCACTTGTCAACGCCAAAAACAGAACAGAAAGATAATCTTGTGGCATTACATTTTAAATAAGATTTCTGGCATATGACCGCCACGGCTGGCGAGGATGTAGTCCAATCTGTACGTCCAATTTTCGATGACTTTTTCCAACATTTGTGGCCGTATATCGGCAATAACACGGTCAAGCATAGACCAATGACTTTACATAGCCCCACAGAAAGTAGTCTAGCGGTGTTAAATCACAATATCTTGGAGGCCAATTCACAGGTCCAAAACGTAAAATTAAGCGGTCACCAAACGTGTCTTTCAATAAATCTATTGTGGCACGAGCTGTGTGACATGTTGCGCCGTCTTGTTGAAACCACATCTCCTGGTTATTGGTTATTCAATTCAGGAATGAAAAAGTTAGTAATCATGGCTCTATACCGTTCACCATTGACTGTAACGTTCTGGCCACCATCGTTTTTGAAAAAGTACGGACCAATGATTCCACCAGCCCATAAAGCGTACCAAAAAGACAGTCTTTCTGGATGTAACGGTGTTTCGACATACACTTGAGGATTACCTTCACTCCAAATCCGGTAGTTTTGTTTGTTGACGTAGCCATTCAACCAAAAGTGCGCTTCATCGCTAAACAAAATTCGGTTATGAAAATCGGGAACAACGGTAATCTCGTTTTGGGCCCATTTGCAAGCGTTGTCAGGCGTGAGTCTATTCATGATGGATTGCCAAACCAAACTGAGAATAAATCACTTGACAGCTCTTAAATCGGTCGCCATCTTGAAAAGTAATGCCAACTTAAAGTTCTATACCTCTATAAAAAACTCCCTTTACAATTTCTCTTCTAACATTAGCTATTTCACTCTTTCAATCTTAGATTAGACGAAAAAAAAGTGAGTGTCATTAGGGTTAAGTGTAATGTGATACAGATTTAATTCAGTGCATAGTTTATAGCCTTAACCTGACATTGGTATTACCATTAGGTAAAAACACAGCGTCTACCAACGCCCTTGATGAGCATAGCGACAAGTAGCTGTTTTAGAACATGTCTGTCAGGGCCATGCTCATAACCTTTCTTTTGAAGTTGGAGACTATCGATAATTCTGAAACGCCATTGGTGCCTCTGTTGAAGTGCAACATCACATGGGAGTAAAATGCTATTTAGTGCAAACCATAGGGTAAACCCGAAAGGGCCTAAAGGGATCTACCAGTTCTCTTGGTACCAGCCGTTTGAACATTGGTCGGACCTCGGAGGTTCTCTTATCTTCTCGTTCCAAGCCCTTTGCCACCTTCGGGCACTAGTGCCACCATATACCACAGAAGTATTGGCGTAAAGGCAATAGAATTACTATAGGAAATCATTGAGTGTAAGTCAAGGCGAATTCATACCAGGTGGAGTTGATAGCCCAGATGATTGTTTTTTGCTCTCGTTTTTTGCTAATGTCTTGTCAAAAATACATTGTTTTATATCTGCTAATCTAATGTCAAAGTTGTTGTTTTGTTATAGTTGTTGCTCTACTGCTCACACCTAGTATGAATTCGCCTTGGTATAAGCTAAATATGTCTTCGGCGTGGATAAGTGATATGTATGTAGGTAGCAAAAGGCAAATCGAGTCGTTTTCTAGATTATCTGAAACTCCGAATAGAGTTGCACAACCCTTCTTAATCTAATAGGTATGACTTTTCTAATTGAAGCATTACCAAATTTAATTTCCCCCCAGATCCGACATTTTTAAAATCTCCCCCACCAAGTCAAACCTGTTTTTAAAATGTCTGTAATTTGTGCATGTATTTATAATTTTAGGATTTAAACTAATCCCAGCCCTTTTAACTGCCAAATAGGCAGTTAATTTAAGCAGTTGCGTAGCAGTTTGTTATTGAGTCAATCAGTCAGTAAGTCAAAGCAATTTACTCATTCATTCCGTCTTTCATTAATTCATCTATCTACTGGTTTAATAAAATAAAAGAAATAAACACAAATCCCTAAATGGCATGTTTAAATTAAACTAGTCATCATCGTCACCATCACCATCACAATCGTCATCATAATCATCGCCGCAATAATCATTATCATTGTATGTAAAGTATTTTTTTTATTGTTTTTGTGAATTTTATAACGCTATTTTTTATATTGTTGTTGTAGTAGTTGAAACTAGTCAACTTGTGAATATTTTTCATTATTGTTTTAAAACGTGTGTGTGTGTGTGTGTGTGTGTGAGTGAGTGTGTATGTATGTGTGTTTTTATCTCTGTGTGTTTTTATCTCTGCTATTTTTAATTTTTTTTTCAAGTGAATGCCAAAATAGCTCAGATAATAAAAATTAAAATTTCAAAGGCCAAGACTGCAAACATTGCACTTTTTTAATTAAAAATATGAAAAATTACAATAAAGCAACAACAACAGCAACAACCAAACAATCTAAAAAAAACAAAACAAAAAATGTGCATGTGTTTGTACTTTTGTTTTTGTATGTATGAGTATAGTTTTTATTGTCTCATATTACGCCCCAACAATGTACTAAAACTATACCCAGTTGTATCAGCAGCATGATGAACTATAATTTTATCCAAAGAAACAAAACGTCAAAGAAAAAACAACAAGATTTTTTCCATTTATGCTGTCTGTCCGCCTGTCCGTCTGTCAGACGGCCTGTCGTCTCTGTAGGTTTGTTTGGATTCTTTTGAGTTGCAATATTTTGTAAATGATGATGTTGCTTGCTGTTGTTGTTTATGGTAATGAGGGGTTGCACAATTGATGTAAGATTTTTTGTTTTTTTTTTTTGTTTCTGTTGTTTGTCGTCTGTAGGTTATGCAGGTGTTATGGTTGAAGGTAAAAATTTTACTAATGGTTTTTGATCTTTTCTAAATATTGCCTCTTCTCAAAATGTGTCGTCCACATCATTAGACTTGAATATGCTTTTTTGCTTTTTGCTTCTTGTTAGAAAATTCCTAATAGAATTATAACAGGCGGTCCAATTACAAGTATCTTTTAAAAATATATTTATTTTCTTTCCGAAATATTGACTATCAGTCAGTAAAATGAGTCACCTTGCGCTGAAACGACGTTGGAAAATATTGCAATCTAATCGGGCAAAGATCTTGGCTTCTTCTTCTTTTTTTTTTTTTCAGTCAATGCGGGGCATTTGCTACTCGGCGGTTATATGAGACAACATTGCCACATTGTCGAGTACCCAATGCATCCACAGATAGTAAGAGAATGTGATATCGATATATGCCAGTGTCTAGGTTGTTTTCCCCCCGGGGGTTTCAATTGTCACTGCAGTAGATTGCAAATGCTTCGACGCGGTTTACTCGGGGAAAATAGGGTCACCAGACGCTAGGATTTCTGGAGCCCAAATCTGGAAAAAAAAAGTCTGTTATTTTATAACACGGGTTCTCTTCGAGGCCCCACAAGTGCCCAAAAGACTGGTACCATTGGAATCGGTGGCCCCACAGAGACTGCCCTGTCTCTGTGACCGGTTTTTGGTGAGGTCCGCTTCGGGGGTACACGTGGTGGCTGTGGTTTAAGATCGATGTATGCAGGGTGGATGCATTGTTGATCAAAATGTGCTGTTGCATTTTCAATAGAAGGAGTTGGATAGTCTCCAACCCCTAAGCAAGAGGTTAGAACATGGCTTGGCATGTTCTAAAAATTGCTACTCACTGTGACTGTGCGACACACCTAAAAAATTCGTATATCGTGCCTCCTACACAGGGCACGTTATCGAAGGGTGCGCTGTTACTACACAGTGGGGGCGCTAGCATACGTCTTTATTTCACTCGGTGGTAAGACCACCGTCGAGTAAGGGCCCACGGCTAGGTATCGACGTAAATCTTGACTACATCTATCTAGCCTGTCGCCTTAACCTGACGGGGATCTAACAAAGCCCTTGTCGCGCATAGCGACACAACCAGTAGCATATTTGGTCCATGCTTATATCCCTTGTTTAGAAGTGGGAGACCATTTCAACTCCCGTCACACCAATGATGGCTTCTGTGGGAGTGCAACAGCTCCCTGGACTAAATCGCTTTTCATTAAATTTAGTTCAATTTAGTGCTAAAGAGTAATACCGGCGAAGGAGGACCTCTATGCTATACATATGTATGTATACTACAACGTGTTTTTTAGATGTTCACAACTTTGAATTGGCAACACTGATTTATTTGACATCCAGTCTGATACAAGGTATATTTATCTTACTAGGTAGTGTCGTCCGCCCAGCTGATTTAGTAGTTCGACATGTCAAAAGTTGTATCTGTTCAGAAATTTTATATTGTAGAAGTGAGAAAGCAATAAAACACATACACGCGTTCTCAATTTTCTTCTATGTTTTTGACATTTCAAACTATAAAGCAACAACAATATGCCATGTTGTTCTTGTATTGTTGTATTTGTTGTAGGGACGCCACTACCTAGTAAAATAAATATACCTTAAACTGATAGTTGATTTTTGTTTAGTTTGGATTGATATTTCATGATGGATAAACTTACATCAGAGCAACGCTTGCAAATTCGGCGAATGGGTTTTGGAAGCACAAATTGATATTGACTTTCCATTAAAATTTTTGTTCTCCAATAATAAGCAGAATTATCGCATGTGGAGTAAGGATAATCCACAAGCTTTTGGCGAAACACCATTACATCCACAGAAAGTTACTGTTTGGCGCGCCTAATGGGCTGGCAGAGTCATTGGTCCATATGTCTTCAAAAACGATGATGGTCAGAATGTTACTGTCAATGGTGAACGGTATATGGACATGATTACACACATTTTTTCTTACCTCAATTAGCTGGCATTAATCGCGCTGACATGTGATTCCAACAGGACGGAGCCACATGTCACACAGCGCGTGCTACAATTGATTTACTCAAAGAATAATTTCACTTAATAGTCCAATATGTTGGCCACAAAGATCGCACGGTTTAACCCCATTGGATTAATTTCTTTGGGGTTATGTAAAGTAATTAAAGTCTACGTCGGTAAACCAGAGAAAATTGCACACCTGGAAATCAACATTCGAAGATTTATTGGTGAAATACAACCGCAAATGCTGCGAAAATTTTGTGAAAATTGGTGTTCCAGATTGCGCTTTGTACGCGCCACATGGCCGAAATCATATTTAAGCATTAATGTCATACAATTTTATATCCAATAAAGCCTATTTCATTGATATCTATACATATTGTTTCATTGTCATTGTTTGTGTTCGCATCACGTAAAAACTACTGCATGGATTATAACAAAATTTTGTGAGGAGGTACCTTAGTAGCCAGATCCCAATATAGGATACTTTTTTCCTCAAAAATATCTTATTTCCAAGAGAAAGTGGAGAAATAGCAGTAAAAAACGCAATTTTCGGTTTACAGGTGCTGAAATTTTCGGTTTAAAACTGGGATATTTTCAAAACGGTTTTTTTCAACATGGTTACATTTTCACCACACACCTTTTTATTTTTGAAAGTGCGATATTTAAGAAACTATTACGCAACAGATGGCGCCAGTTGATTAAAATTTGTATTTTTACTTTGTTGGAAGTACATTGTTATTAAAATATTTTAAACACCATTTACAGAGGATTACAATAATTTTTAGAATTTTAGAATTTTTTATAAATTTTATCCAGGGATGGGTACCTTTTTATAAAGTAAATAAATAAACCATAACAAAAGCACTATAAAAGTAAGAATCTTTCAGTTGGTGTGTTATACTTTCAAGGCAAAACCGAGCAAAATATTGTCAGGACGCCCACGACGTGGCGGGCACAGCTAGTTAAAAATATATTTCTTTGTTTTGTAATGATTTAAACTTGTGTAACTCTAAAAAAACAGTCTTTAGTATTAATAGAAACTAGTACATAATAGAAAAAATTGTATTGATGTTTAGCGCGGCTGGGATACGAACCCGGGTAGAAGCAAACATAAGCCAAGTAATCGAGGTGCTAATTACTTAAAGTACAACATTCCAATACCGGGTCATACGGAATGGAAAAGTCCCAGTGGGGGCTATTGGTCGTTTTAGTCGTTTAGATACTATTTAGACCTCGAAGGTTCTTATCTTCCAGTTTCAGAACCCGTGCGAGCCTCAGGGACTGGTGCGTCATATGCTTTACAAGAATAGGCGCAAAGAGTTAAAAGCCAACAATACCATATGTCCCGGCGGGCCACAGGAAGCGCAAGTTTTAAGTGGTAATATCATTGTCCTGTTCACAAAAAAAAAATTGCTGCTTAGAACACCATTTCAATTAATTTGGATAATATTTATTTCAGCAGGATAGCGCAGCTCATTAATTAATCGATCTTAAGGTTAACATCGTTGCAGCTGTTTTCAAGACGCATATACCCACAAAAACTCAACAAAGTCAAGTCGTGGATAAAACTTGAATGAAATCGTGTTCTACAAATAATGAGATTTTCCAATGAAACCATCATATGCCAAACGAAATTATGTTTAGCTCACGTTATTTAGTTTCAAAAAAGATACTTGTTTATGGATCACCGGGTATACAATGAAGCCAATTTGTTTTCATAGGCATGACAATTTACATTTTACCTTTAGAAATGATTTATTTGTATGTTAAGCAGTAATGCAACTTATTAAGGTTGATTAAATGTTTAAAGTTTGTTGTAGAGAGAATACAAGAGTTATTGTACGAGGGTTATAAAAGAGTCTTTAACCAAAAAAAAAAAAATGTACTTTAGAGTTAATTTTTTTATTTATCAACAAAATTGTAATACAGTTAATTTTAATCATGCAGTTATTCTCAAAATACATTAAGCTTTTCGCAAAGCAAGATATCGGAGGGCCCTCGAAAGAGGCTTTTGTTGCAGAGTGACTGTTTATTTGAATTGAATTCTTTTCTCGCCGAGCTATTTTTTGAAACAGCAAAAATTTACCAGAATATACAGCACAAAGTGGATGCGAAACACAAATCGTGTATTTTTGATATCGAAACTGCTCCAGAGTCACCAGAGCATTATCTTGAAGACATGTTGAACGATATTTCCTGATTTCTTTGGTTATTTCACCAAAGGGTGAATATGTAACCCTATGTTTTTGCTACAATGTCTGTTCGTCTATCAGATCCCTCAATCTCTAGAACGTAATATTTCTTTTACAAGAGGTGTATTCACATTCCCACTACAACAATAAATACTAGAAATTAAAAGGTGATGTGATTATCAAATATATGGCCTTTTTTGAACCGTAAAAGTAAGGCAATTAAAATTTATGCAGAATGTGTAATACCTACTGTCCTCTGCTATATCAACAAGTATAAAAAATAAAATTAATTAACACAGAGTACATAGCAACAAGTGGTGGCGGCGCTGTGTCGTGGTTAAGTGGCGACATAGTGTAGTGATTAAGTGCATGCTTCCAACACCAAGTACTCCCAGGTTCGCTCCCTGGCAGACCACCTCAACCCATGAGTCCCCTGACCGCGCCCTGGATTATAGAGAATAATATCGTTGCAAAAAGGTCAGCAGCCGCAACATTGGGATAAAAGAAAAAGGTAGAAATCAAAGATTAGCAAGATTTCCCACCACTAGCACAGACAGGTGGCATTCCATTTCATTCCCATTATCCTAGGACCCGGTACTGATCAGACCAATCATCTACATATTACGGCAACACCTTTGGCCCACTAAAAGATCGTGTAAGAGAAGGATACTTTGACGAAGCCATGTGCTCCCAAGAGGGCTAAAGAGAAAAAATATAACAACAAGAATAACAATTAAACTTACAAGTAAAGGGCGTCCCGATATATGTAGTTTTTTAGAAGAACCGTAAAATTTACATAAACGAAAGGGTTTTCCCAAAAAGTTGCAATTTTGACGAATGTGGCCTTATATTGTAAATGATATTGGCAGACATTAGAAATTTTCACAGTATATGTAGTACTATGCTCGATATAATAGCAACAAGAAATATTAAAAGTTAAAGCGTTACCCCATGGAAGACGTGAGTGTGACGTATATGTGGTGATCTTTTGAACCGTATCAAGCAGACACTTTGGATTTTAATTTATTAACGACTTAAAAAAAAGAGGAATTCGTCTCTATTTGTTTTGTATAATTAAGCCTTTAGAACTTCGTACGTTTCCGATTTTGGCCATTTTTTTGATATTTAATAAATGTCCATATGGGTAAATGCATATTTTCACTTTTTTTCAAAATTCTATTACTAAAAACCTATACAAATTCTGAATATAACCAATACAGTTCTGAAATCTGTAATGTCATAGCTTTCAACCCATTTAGTCCGCTAAGCCGCACCTTTCCGAATTTGACCAATTTTTTTTTTTTTTTGATAGTTTAATAAATGTCTATATGGGAAAATACATATTTTCACTTTTTTCCAAGCCTTTAGTATTAATTATCAATAAAATATTAATAAGATCGCTGCTTTTAATTACTTTTTGCATAAAAATGTTTAAAATAATTCATTTTTGTGTATTTTACCATCTTTTGAACAAATGAGTTAACTAACACAGGGTTGTTAAAAACGAAGCTAACTGACGGAGCTAACTTCACACACATTTTAAATCACTGTGCATTGGTAAAAACAATTGTCATTGAGAAACAAAAAAAAAACAGTAGCATTAAATAGCAATTAAAACGTTTGTCATTGTAATTAATTCCAATGATGCCAATAAAAATGCAATGCCAATGAAAAAATCCTAAGTATTATATTCGATAGTAAATTATTTGTGTTACAATTGAACTGATATTTTATTGCCAAGATTTTCATTACACGAGTACTTTGTAATAAAATTAATTATTTTAATGATGATTAATTTGTTAATTTGCATTTTGTGAAGTTTGCTGTTGGTTAAAAACAAATTTCATTACAACATTTAGATTTTACTATTATAAATAAAATAAATATTGTATAGTGATGACGAGTGTAATAAACACTAATTAACAATTAAATATCTACAATTTTCTCGTATGAAAGATACTTTTAGAGTTTAATGTGATTTTATGGGGTCAAGTTAAACATGATACTGACGAATTATTTTTTAGATCTTTGATGACAAGTACTTTGTAAGTTTTAATATTCAGGGATACTTCTAGCTTATTACTTTTTGATTGCTTATTATTGTACCCTTCACCTTCCGTGTAATTTCTACAATATTCATTTCCAATCCCCATAAACTATATATACTCTGGATCCTTATGCATAGAGAAGTTGATTAAGCTATGTGCGTCTGTTCGTCTGTGTTCGGGTTGCGATCAATTTTGCTAAGGCGCCAGAAAAGATATAGAAAATTTAAGCCCACCACTGTGCCAGGCCTAGTTTCGAAAATTTCGCTAATGGAATTCAGTATCATCAGACCATTCCATTCGGGGCTGTAGGAAAAAAATCACACCCACCTATATTTTTTCAAGTTTTTTTTTTCTGTTGTAATGATTCTCTTTTGCTTTTTTTGTTAAATAATATATCGCAACCAGTAAATCATACAGATCTCGGGAGTACAATAACTCCCTGCAAGGTCCGATTTTTGTTTGTTTCTAGGTTGGTAGGGTTTTTCTACTTTGATTTGTATTGAAGGCGTTTATAGAAAGCAATACACATACAGGTACTCGATAGACCTACAGTGTACCCACTGGGACCCAGGAGCACTTAATAGACAAATTTGGAGTCACTATGACCCACCCAATGTCTGACCATTTTAACGCAATATGTATGTATAGATTACAGGAAGGTCGTAACTTTTACAAACAAAAGATTTTTTAAAAGTTTTACAAACAACTTTCAATAAAATTATTACAACAAATTTTCGATAAAATTTTTACAAAAAACTTTCCATAAAATTTAAAGAAAAAATTTCAATAAAACTTTACAAAAGATTTTGATGAAATTTAACAAAAAAAAATGTATAAAATTTTATAAAAAAAGTTCGAAAAAATTTTACAAAAATTTTAATCGATATATATAATCGATAAAAATTTACAAAAAAATTTCGACAAAATACTAACAAAAAATTTTAGATAAAATTTAACAAAAAAAATTTATAAAATTTTTACAAAATATTTGCGATAAAATTTACAAAAAAAAATTACATAAAATTTTATAAAAAATTTCGAAAATATTTGTATAAAATTTTATAGAAAATTTCGAAAAAAATTAATTAAATTTCGATAAAATATTTACAAAAGAATTTCGATAAAATTTTACAACAAAATTTTTATAAAATTTTTACAAAATATTTTCGATAAAATTTACCAAAAAAAAAATTATATAAAATTTTATAAAAAATTTCGAAAATATTTTACAAAAAAATTTCGATAAAATATTAACAAAAAATTTTCGATAAAATTTAACAAAAAAAAAAAGAAAAAAATTATATAAAAATTTTCGTAAAAATTTTACAAAAAATATTCGATAAAATTTTACAAAAAAAAATGGAAAGAAATTTTACAAAAAAGTTTCGACAAAATTTTTAAAAAAAATTTTCGATAAAATTGAACAAAAAAATTTATATAAAATTTAAAAAAAAAATTGGAAAAAATTTTACAAAAAAATTCGATAAAATATTTACAAAAAAATGTATGCAAAATTTTCGATGAAATTTAACAAAAAACATTATATAAAATTTTATAAAAAATTTCGAAAAAATTTAAAAAAAAAATTTTGATAAAATATTTACAAAAAATTTTCGATAATATTTTACAAAAAAATTTTTACAAAAAATTTTCGATAAAAATTTTGCAAATTTTCGATGAAATTTTCCTTTTTTTATATAATATATAACCAAATATGTATTATTCTGAAATTTTTAAACATAACAGAGTAAGAGAATATTTAACATTACTATGATAAAGGGTATATAAGAGTCGGCATGACCGAATATAGCACTCTTACTTGTTTTTTTTTGGCATTGCAGTGAGTTGCTTCGAATGAAGTTTAATTCGGCTCAGTTGGACTGGGTGGGCCACACACAATTAGAAATATTCTTAAATAATATGTAATTTGGAACTGACAGTTTTTATCTTTCCGTAAAATTGTCTAGAAGATAGTATCATACTTTCACTTTACTTCATAAATATTTTCTGATGAGCTGCTGAATTCGAAAAAATTTCTGGAACTGGTGTATTATGTCTATGGGGTTTCATTTGAAGGTGAAAAAAGTGTTGTTGATGAACAATTAAAAATTAAAAAAAAAACATTAAAATTCTATTTTTTTTAACACAGCTCGAAGCTAGCAAGGTGTGTAAAATAAAGACATGTATGTTTACAACAAAAACAAGAAAACTTTTCTTTTACTATTGTCTTGTTTAAAAGACATGTCAAGTGTTAATAGAACATGTGTTACTGAAAGTTTTTTTCCTCCACTTTTGTTTTTTTTTATTATTTTACTTGTCAATAAAGAAAAAAAATTAGCCGAATAAATATGTACATAGGTATGAGATACCTTGTTGTTCCTATTTTTAAAACATTGTTGTACATAAAAAAAATACATGAAAGTATGTACGAGGGGAGTTCAAAAAGTCTTTACAAAATAACTACATCTTTACAAAGGTGTTTATCTTTCAGAATATACTTCTTTTAGGTCATAACACTTTATCTAGTGATTTAGTAATTTTTTTAAGCTTTTTGCAAATTAAGATTTTGAAAGATTTTTACGTTTTGATTTCAATTTTAAGTTCTTGATGAAACCAAGTAATTGTCTTGTATTCATAAAATCTTTCCTTAATCAATCGAATGGCAATAACTTTTTATTTCTTAGTGCTCCTCATATGATTTTGTAAAGCCTTATTGAACTACCCTCTTAACATACACGCATTACACAAAATTAGTTCAAGTAGTATAATGAAAGTGTAGTTTGAGTGGTGACTACTACCACTCACTATTACTATCACTTTGACTATCACTACAAAACCATCATTTCAAAAACTACAACTGCTTGTTGTAGTGCTATTATGACTTGTTCTACTATAACCTCTACTACGTACTGTTGCCACTTGCCACTTCTAAGCCAAGAAAACTAACAAATGCATAAGATACAACAGCAATGACAAGAACAAAAAGCAAAAGCAACAACAAAAAAAAAACTGAATTAATGTCACAAGGTTCTTCTCACTTGACCAAGTTTTTCATTGCTTTCAGCTTTCAGCTTTTTTTTCTCATTTTTGTTTCTTTACAAATGAAGGGAAAATGAAAAAATGATGGAAGAAAAAAGAAAAAAGAAAAGTATAAAAGAAAAGCAAAACACTGCTGACAAACAAGAGATTTTTTTACAGGTGAATTTTTCTAGGTATAAAAATAATAACACAACAACAACAAAAGTACAACTAGCAGCAGCATTTAACAATTACAAATTGTTACAACAATAAAGCTCTTCAAACTCACATACCTAACAAATTATAATAGCTGCAACAACAACAAGAGCAACTACAACCATACTTATATGTATAACAATTGCTAATTTGAATTTTATCTAAATTTAATAATGTTGCTTAAGGATATTTTGTGAGATGCCTCGATCCGTCATTTAGGGCTTGTAATATTTTTTTTTTAAATTTAGATTTTTTGGAATTAAAAGGTCTTCAACATACTTTTGGTAAGAGCTTTACTAAATTTTAGTCAACTCTAAAGTTCAATTATTTCAACTCCATGAGCACTAGTAGTGGGTACCGAATACCGACTACTAATTTTTTTGAGAACTTAATACACAAAAGTAGTTAATCGATACTTTAGGGATAGAAATTTTAAAAATTGAACAAAATATTTGCCGGCTACGACGATAAATTTCTTTACTATTCCGTCATCGGAAGTATTGAGTACTCAATTAAAAAGTATGGAGTAGTATCGAGTAACTGAAAATAGTAGAAATTGCCAGCACTAATGAGCATTGACCATCATCGGGTTACAAATTGTGGAATGCAAGATTAAAGTGAGGAGACCACTATCTTCTTTTAAATATGTATCCTTCGAATGGCTTGTTGGTAATTTGCTGGTCCATCTATATCAGTGTAGAGTTCGCGAGGTAAAATTAATTAAACATTTTTTTGTATACCAATAACCAGAGGTTTTGATCTCAGAGTACCGAAACGTTCGCTTTGTTCCATGCAGTGTTTGTTATTGGTCGTAAACACAAACTGTGCATTCCCTGAAACGTACTGTTTTGAAAAAAAAAAACTTTCGCAAACGTTTCTTTAATTATTTGTAAGATTTTATGTTTTTATGGTTGTGTCTTTAGACTAAAAAAAAAGACAAAACAAAAAGCAATAGAAGAAAACAAATCAATACATAATAAAACTGTAACAGGACCACAGAAAAAAATTGTTTCCCCTATTTGTTTTATTTAATTCAATTATATACTTAATTAAAAAAATAACAATATTATTTTCTAATTAAATAAATAATTTAATCAATTAAAAACTTAATTAAATATGTATTTGAAAATAATTAATAACTTTAATTAAAGCAAAAATTTTTTTCTGTGTACATTAAATATTTGTTGAAAAATTTGTTACTGGTGCAGATAGTAATCGAAATGGAATACAAAAAACACCAATTTTTAGAATTTTTGTCGGTCCGACTGTCCGTCTGTCTGCGTTCGCATCACGCGAAAACTACTGGATGCATTTGAATCAAGTTTTCGGAGTACAAATATAGGATACTTTTTGCTAATAGAGACAGACGGTTTAACCACATGCATTTGCGTAACTTTAACTTGATAACGGTTCCTCCAAATTGGATAATTTGAAAATTCGGAAAACTGCAGTCAAATTATCTTCTAGTTTTATTTATATCATTCTTCAATCTACTCCACAGCTTCGGAGATATTCAGAAAGTTATGACAAAACAATTTTTTTTTTGTTTGTAAAATCTAAAAATCCTTTTTCTCTGCAACAAGTGTCGAATTCCATATAAAAAAGCTATTAACAATTTTTTATATATGAAGTTTGACACCTGTAAAGAAATCAAAAATGGTAAACTCGCCCTTGCATTCACCTAGCATTAATTTGCTTTGCTCTGCAAGTTTTGATTTAATTCACAATAAAGGTGAATTAATACTTAGGTAATTGCAGTGTGAATTCAGGTATTTAAGCAGTCTTATCATTTGTCAAAATACAAATTGTTAATATCATTTTATATGTAGTGGCAGTCGCCACTGCAATCATCTGTTATGGGTTCGCCTCGTTTATCAAATCTAAGTATGTATAACATAAGCACATTTATTTAATCTAAGCGAAAGTTTAATTAAGCTAAACTTTTAATTAGTTTAACCTAAATGCAAATTAATTTAAACCAAAGGCCAACAATGCATTTCATTTTATTTCGTTTTATTTATTCCAAATTTATATTTAAATCAGTGATGCCCAAACACATACTATCAAATTGTATGCTTGGATTTCAAGCAGCACAAGCAACTCATTTGTTTTTCATTGCTGCAATATTGCAACAATATTGCTTTGTTTACATATCCCAGTGGTTTAGCTAGGAACCATCGCCACTTATGACAGGCGAAGTCATTAGCCCGTTTACTCTATTTACACTTGGGGCTACTAATGTGTCGTACCCAACCATCATTCTACAGTCACTAATATCTTATGTTAACCCTAAGTAATGCAGAAAATTTTATTTTTCTACGATAAAAATTTTCTCTTCGATATTAAGAACAACATTCTGTTGAATGTTCTAACCTTATTGGTGGGTAAAGGTTAGGCAGAGATGAGTCAATTGCTCCCTTCGTAGGACATTCCCAAGTTAAATTCAACAGGCGAATGTATGGGAAGTATTTTGGATTGGGTAGTTCTTGAGGAGCTGGTTACCTAAACCACTGGGATGTTAACAAAACAACACGTATAGTCAGTGTACTTGTGTCGAAATCCAAGCGCAGTATTATAGTTAGTTTGTCCATGCCGAATCTTATATACCCTTCACCATAGTAATGTAAAATATTACTTATTATTTATCGATTTTTTTTTAAATTTTATCGAAAAATTTTCTGTAAAAATTTTTATTGACAATTTTTCTGTAAAAATTTGATTGAAAATTTTTCTGTAAAAATTTGATTAAAAAATTTATGTTAAAATTGTATTGAAAATGTTAAAATTGTAATGAAAATTTTATGTAAAAATGTTATCGAAATTTTGTTTTTTGTAAAAATTTTATGGATTTTTTTATTAAAAATTTTCTGTAAAAACTTATGTAAAATTTTCTTTTTAAATTTTATGTAAAAATTTTATCGAAATTTTATGTAAAAATTTTATCGAAATTTTATGTAAAAATTTTATCGAAATTTTATGTAAAAATTTTATAGAACATTTTTTTATAGAAAATTTTATCCAAAATGTTTTGTAAAAATTTTATCGAATATATTTTTGTAAAAATTGTATCGAAAATTTTTTTCTAAAAATTGTATCTAAAACTTTTCTGTAAAAATTTTATTGAAAATTTTATGTATAAATTTCATTGAAAATATTATGGAAAATTTTATCGAAAAAATTTCATTGAAAATTTTATCGAAATTTTTTGGTAAAAATTTTATGCAATAATTTTATAGAAAATTTTTTGTAAAAATTTAATCGACATTATTTTGTTAAAATCTTATTGGAAATTTTTTCTAAAAGTTTTATCGAAAATTTTATTGTGAAAATTTTACGCAAAAATTTTATCGGATTTTTTTCTTGTTAATTTCGTTTTTTTAATCAAATTTTAGTTTTGAATGGAATAATTTTTATTTGGGAAAATTTTAACTTTTAGATGAATTTTTGATGATTTAGATGAAATTTTTATTTCACATTAGTGAAATTTCGATTGTTTGGTGAAATTCTGATTTTATGGTAATATATGCCCCTATTACGGTTTACAACTCAACTCAGTTGAGTTGTCTAAAAGACAACTTGAAAGACAACTGCTACTAATGAGTTGTAATTTGAAACAACTGCTACTCATGAGTTGTAATTTTTTTAAACTTTTGTTAACCGAACTAACACAGGGTTATAAACGGTGAAACTACAGCCGAGTTGTAACACAATTTAAATTTAACTTAAATATTTTTGACAAGTTGAGTTGTAATTGATAATACCAAATTGTAAAATTTCAACTGAAGTAGAGTTGAGTTGTAAACCGTAATAGGGGCCATAGAGTTTTTTTTCCAAATTTTCAGTTTTCAAAAATAATAACAAAGTACAGCAGAAAAATAACTAAAATATGTGAAAAACATAAAGAAAATAAGAAGCGGTCGCCTTTTTTTAACCATAGTGCTATCATTTAGAGACCAATGGGGCTGAATTGCAACCGCAAAATTTTCAAAACTATGCGTGACAGAATGGTGTGCTTAAATTTTTAGTGCCTTTTCTGGGTGCCTTGACGAAATCCATTTGAACCCAAACACGGACAGACGGACGGACAGACGGACATAGTTTAATCAACTTTTCTATGTATAAGGATCCAGAATATATATACTTTATGGGGTTGGAAGTGAATATTGCAGAAATTACACATGGAATGACATACCCTTTCAACCTGTAGTTTAGGCTATAAAAAACACAAATTGCTAAATTTAAAACCTAAAGGTTCCATTATTCTGTTTGCAAGCATTACATGATTTTGCCTTATTTATGTCTTTATTGCATGGTTTCCTTTTTTATGCTGACATTTTCTTTATTGGCGATAAAGATCGCCATTGGTTAAAAAAAAAAAATAAAAAAAGAACAAAAAACATTTAAATCACAATTGTACTTGGCATAGTCAATAAAATTGTCATTATTATTGTTGTAGCTGCCACAACTAATGTTGCTGCTCTAGATGTTTTGGTTTTTGCATTTTTCTTTATTAGAAACATTCGTATTCGTATTAACCCAGCAAACACGTTGATAACAAATTGAAACTGATTTTCAAAAGAGCCAGCATTATTTTTTTTTTCCAAAAATTTTAAATTGTTGTTTAACTACTCTTAATCAAAGACAACATAGTTTAATAGATTGTATTGGTATGTTTATAAAAGTTGTTCAGTAAAATTTTTAGAAAAAAGTAAAAAATATAAAATTTTCCAAAAAGTGCAGGAATAAATTATTTTTTTTTTTTGACAAAAACTGTGAATAGAATTTATTATTATCATTATTGCCAAACACAGTTAAAGGCCATGAGTCACTATCATACTTATACAAACTTGTTTGTATGATAGTGTGGCATGTACAATGCCATTTTTAAACGATTTTTAAAGTGGGACAGAATTCTGTCAGATTTTTTGTTGATTAAATCGTACGATTGTGTAGGATAGTGAAGCCTGGCCTTAAGCGCTATCACCTAGTTAAAATGAGATTGACGAAATGACATTTTCGAAGGGCCAACTGACATCTCGAATATTTCGACACCCATTAATAAACTGAGTACAGATTTGTATTACCCTTTGATAGTAGAATCGAACCTGTACTGTCACTTCCTTGTATTTATTTTCACAGTTGCACTGTGTTATATTTAAATAAATAATGTGAGAGTAGCAAGGATTTGGAATAGTAAACTTCAATATGAAATAAACGGTTTTGATGAAACCGTTAGACATGGTTTCATCAAAACCATGAATATTGTAAACCGATATCTGTTGCGATACCAAGTAAAATATTGGATACTTATTAATTTTCAAATACGTTTTATTTTAAGTGAAAATAATGGGGTTTGAATATAAATTTAAAATTTTTTTCTATTAAGTTTCAATATTAATTGTGAACTTTTAGCTGCCACGTAAAATTCTGAATAAATAATGAAATAAATAAAAAATAACTTTATGATTACATTTTCAACCTTTTGCGGTGCTCACACAAAAAAATCTTAAAAAGGTTTTTGTTTGCTGGGAGTAAATTTATCTTTGGTTTTTCTTTACGTGGATGTGTTTTTAGAATCCCTAAAATTATTTACAGCAACTACAAACATTTATTTTAACGAAGTAGAAAAATTGCTTCTGGTGGGCGGTTGAGTTTTAAACATTTTCCATGTTTCCATTTGGCTTTTTTTATACCCTGCAACATAGATGGAAAGGGTATACGAGTATATGTATAAGTTTATAATTTCCTGTGTAATTTCCACAATATTATATTTCCGAGCCCATAAAGTATATAGTATATTCTGGATCCTTATACACAGAGAAGTTGATTAAGCGATATCCGTCTGTGTTCGGGTTGAAATCAACTTGCCCAGGCATCCGAAGAGATATAGAACATTTAAGCCCACCAATCTGCAAGGCATATTTTCGAAAATTTCGCTAATGGAATTCAGCAACACCAGACCATTCTATTCGAGGCTGCGGGCAAAAAACGACGCCCACCTATATTTTTCACGTTGTTTTTATTTTTTTTTTCGGTTGTAATGATGATTCTCTTCTGCTTTTTTTGTCAAATAAATATTAGACCGCGACCAGTAGATCGCATGTAGTGCATACAGATCTTGGGGAAACAATAACCCCCTGTGAGGGACGATATTTTTGTTTGTTTTTTGGGTTGGTAGGCAGGTACCTGATATCTAGAGGTAGCCGATAGACCCACAGGTTGCCCACTCGGAACAAGGAGCAGTCAATAGGGATATTGACCTTCCCAATGTTTTTTAATCTGACCATTCTAATGGAATATAGATTGCAGGAGGTCCTAACATTTACAAGAAATTTTCTGTAACAATTTTACAAACAATTTTCGCTAAAATTTTTACAGAAAATTTTCGATAACATTTTTACAAAAATTTTTACAAAAAATTTTAGATAAAATTCTTACCAAAATTTTAGAAAAAATTTTTAGGAAATATTTTCGATATAATTTTTACAAATGTTTTCGATAAAATTTTTACAAAAAAATGTTCGATAAAATATTTTACCAAAAAAAGTTGAATAATATTTAAAAAAAAAATTCGATTTAATTTTTTAAAAAATTTTCGATAAAATCGAACATCAAAAATTGACAGAGTAGGGGAATATTTAACATTGCTATGGTGAAGGGTATTATATTCGGCAATGGCCGAATATAGCACTCTTAATTGGTCTTTGCTCAATTTTAGCATTGTTGATTTTACGCATTTTTAACTGTGTGATATGAAACATCCATTGTCAGTAGGATTATAAAACCAATACACTGCTACACAGAAAACATTCTTGCACTAATTAAGGGTTTTTTAGTTTCAGTTACAACTTTAATTTAATTGTTAAATAATTCAATTATTGATTTAATTAAAATTTTATTTTATTTATTCTTAGCTAGCTGTGCCCGCGTACTTGCAATATTTTGTTTGATTTTGCTTTGAAAGCCATCCACACCAAAAACCCTTACTTTTTTAGTGCCGCCTTAAACTAGGCTTCGGTTATGGTTATGTATTTACTTTATAAAACAGCGCCATCTGTTAGTGGTTAGTGCTTCAGTTATAGTTTATGTATTTACCTTACTACTACTCCACTCCATTTTCTATTGGAAATAAGATATTCACCCCTATCGTGAATAACATGTGAAATTTTTATTCCCATGAACTTTTCATTTCCCTCGAAGGGAAAAGTGCGATCGTGAATCTCCCGTGAAATTTTTGTTCCCTTATTTAGTTCTATCAGTTTGCAGTGAATGAAATAAGAGAAAAGAAGATCAAAATAAACAAATTGGAATTAATTGTGGTCAAGAAAAGTTTTACTCTACCATGTTTAGAATCGGTGCATTTATTTTACTGCAGGAAGAAAGAAGGCTGTAGAGAACAACGCATTGTTCGTAGACGTTTGCGGGATGCATCTAAACCATTGGAACTACCCGATGCATTGTAAGTTATTTTATTATTTGCCTTTACAAAATATACTTTTCTAACAACTTTTGTATTAGATTTATTGAATTTTATAGGGTAAATAAAGCTGCGATTTCAGATATCAACTTTGTCTGGTTTGGCCCTCCCCCCGTCTCTCGTTGGTTTTTTAAATTCGTGGCAGCTTTTGCTCAGTCATATCTTTTTCGATCTATCCATACCTGTTATGTGTCAATAAAATGAACTTTTTGTGCAGTAATAAAAAAACAATATTATGAACAATATATCATTACCTTTTTCCACTCGGAGACATTTGTTATTGGAGGGCCAGCACTATTTAACTCTTCGGTAAGAGAATTCATTTATGCTGCTCCCCAGTATAAATGATGTGAACAAATCGAAAGGAAAAGGGAAAATTATACGAAGGAAAAAAATGTTTACGATAAGGGGAATTTTATATAAATGTAAATATTTTTGCGGTTGTTATTCTCAATTGAATTACATATAAAAAAGGGAATACTCTCATGGGAAAACTTATTCACGATTGCAATTTTGGGAAATGGGAAAATATTTCGTGGGAATAAATGTTTACGATAGGGGTGATTTTTGCGGAAAAAAGTATCCTTAATTGGAAACAGAATATTAAGGTATCTCCTCACAAAATTTTATTAAAATCCATCCTGTAGTTTTTACGGGATGCGAACGCAAAAGAAAAGCAAACCGACAGACGTACAGACAGATAGACGGAAATGAGTTACTATTTTATTAAATGTATAGATTAAATATATAATTGAGTGAAGAAAAAAGAAGTTTGTATCTGGCACTTTTAATTGATGCAAAAATTTTCTTCTGTATAACTACATATGTTAATGCGACTTGGGTGCCCCATAAATTAAATATTCGTTCGTCGTTTCATAACATCTTAGCGCAATGTTCAGCAGACCAACACTGATACCGTTTTTTTTTTTTCACAAGATCATGGTGTTTTCTTTTCTGGATTCTAAAAATGGGAGCAGATATGACTGAGTTCACAAGCTGAGGGCACAAGCCAATAGAAACCAGCGTTAGGTGACGATGACGCGTGTTAAATGATTTTTCTTCACCCAAGAAGTTTTCACTTCAAAAAGTTTCATTTAATCTAATGCGAGCATTAGAAGCACCACTTTGTTCCTTCCCATGTGGGTTGGTTTCGAACCATTATAAGTCGATTTTATTTCATATATTTTTTAAATCTGGTCACACTGGCTATTTCTAAAATTATTAAAATTGCAGCACAAAAATATGTTAGAGGTTCAGTTTTCGTCGTTATTAAGTTGAAATAACGTTTAATTTTGCAACAAAAGCTTATGAATAGTCAAAGTGAAAAAAAACTAAAAAAAATATAGACCAACTTACAACACGCACGCATTTTATTAAGAAAATAAAAACATTTTAAACCAGAGACTCTTAGTGCGATATACAAATTGTACTTTTGAGAGTAATAAATAGTACTTTTTCTAATATTAAACTACCAAGTTGTGGACTTGATAATTGAAGTTATTTTTTTTTCATTATCATTATTTTATTTTAAACTTTTGGGTTATAAACTGTATATGTGACCGGGCAAATAGAAAGGGACTAAGGGTAAAAAAGTTAATTTACAGGAGAACCGTTTAAATTAATGCTGCTAACATACCGGTTATGACTATGAGGTTCCGTGTAGATGCGTGACGGTGGTCTGACTCAGGTCCCTTTCTCTGTGTGCGGTCACATATGCAACTAGACACGTTTTTCATAAGTTAAAATAGGTTTAAGTTTTAACTAAAAATTATATTTGTAAATAAAAGCTTTCATTTTATTTCAGATTTGTAATACGTCTTCTATTTGATACATGTGGTGCAATAAAATAAAATATCTTAAACACAACTCTGACAACTTTCAAAAAGGGATCAGATAATTGAAATCGGTGTACACAAGTTAACTATAACAGGTATGTAATCGGGAAACTGGCTCTTAGTTGTATGAAAACATATTTTTATTAATTCTGTGGCTACGAGGAAAAACTGCTTATTTTTATTCTGTATTTTTGAAGTATTAATTTATTCCTATTTTAGTTAAGGATATTTGTTTCTGTCGGTACTTTAAGAAATATGTCGCTAGGCATTTTCATAAATAACACCTTCAAATAAATGAGTTATTTATAATAAAAAAAGGCGACTTAAGCTGTTATTCCTTTTTACCACAGAATTCTTTAGTAAAGTTATTTAAAAATAAGGCTTCATCTATGTGTGTGAAGATAAATACGTTTTCGAAAAAATATAGCATGCGATAAAGAGTTTTCCCCATACATTTATTACGTATTCTGCACAATGCACAATTTTTCGAAAATATTCTTACTGTTTCCAAACCCTTCGAACTCCGCGAATCAAACATAGTGAACTCATATACTTAAAATTTTCACTAAGTCACATTTTTAAAATGTTGTAAAAATGTTTACAAATTCTATTTGAAAAAAGTATGAATTTTAGTATGATCTATTGTCTTCCTATTAAACCAGGTTTGATTCTCTGAGATCGAAGGGTTTGAAAGCAGTAACAAAATTTCTTAAAAATTTCGAAAATCAGAATATGTACTAAATATATGAGAACACTTTTTTATCGCATGCTATATTTTTGAAAAACGTATTTAACTCGACATATTTATCTTTACATACATTAAGGTTCTTCAGAAATTTTTAATTGTTTCTAAAACTTGTCTGGATTAGTTATTTCCTCCTAACCTTAACTTAAACTTGGTTTTACAAATTTAGTTAGACACGAAAAAACTTTAACCCTGCTTTAAAGCTTTCAATTATGTTTTTATTAAATAATAATTTGATTCTTTCTAAAATTTTATTTGAAGTTAATAGTTTTTGTGGTCACATATTTGGCTCACTGCGCTAACATCTGACTTTGAATTCGAGCAGATACATGAGGACCTTAGCCTTAGATAAGTGTTTGATTCCCTGAGATCGAAAGCTTTTTTATCGCATGCTATATTTTTGAAAAACGTATTTAACGCGACGTATTTATCTTCACACACATTCAGATTCTTCAGAAATTTTTAATTGTTTCTAAATCTTGTCTGGTTTAGTTATTTGCTCCTAACCTTAACTTAAACTTAGTTTAACTTAAACTTAGTTTAAATTAAATTTAGTTTAACTTAAACTTAGTTTAACTTAAACTTATTTTAACCTTACTCCTGCTTTAACTTTCAATGCGGTTTTTATTAATAAAAAATTTTATTCTTTATAAAATTTAATTTGAAGTTAATAGTTTTCGTGGTCACATATTTGGCTCGTGGAATGAATACTTTGTTAAAGCTAGGCCCTAGATAACTTTACACTTAGCGCGCATATTAAGGTTTCTCTGTTTAGTCTTAGTATATGCTAAATATAATTGGAATACTAAAAATTCTGCTTTCTTATTTAATCTGCACAATTATTTAATTTTTTCCGTAATTTTCTGCTCGAAATGGAACGTAAAATAGTACATTCTTACGACTATTAAAAAGTGGTTTTCCCTCTTACATTTTGCTTGTTGTAGTAAGTTGCTTTGGGCGGCATGCAACAAAATTTGCCCAACTCGAATACACTGCCAAGACACGTTTTTCATATTAAAGTTTTTTGTCTTTGTTTTTACATTCGGTGCGAGTATTATTTCTTGATTCTACTTTCAACAAACACCAACAAAAAAAAAAAAGAAAGAAAATGTTGTCAAGTGTGTTGAAAATTGTAGATGACGCGTGCTATTACATTATGTAATGCGCATGTTTTCCCGTTAGATGACGTTGTTCGGCCAATATAGGGTTTCCAAGTCTATAATTATAATACCTCTTTTACAATAGAACAGAAAATGGGTAAACAGACGAGATTTGTATAGATAGTAATGCAACACACACTCTACCTCTTCAACCCCTTGCCTACAAATCTCGTCTGTCTGCCCATTTTCTGTCCTATTTTAAAAGAGGTATAAGTAATAGGCAAAAAAACACCCATAATTTATATCAGAAACAGGACTGCCAGATCAATTTAAAAAAAATCGTCAAATTCCCGATATAAATTAGCTTTAAAAAATGGGAAAAAATCGGACAACTAAGATAGTATTTCTTTAACTATTTGTTGTTTATATTTTTGTTAAAAAGCAATTCAAAAAATCATAAGAAGTCACTTTTAAAGTTATTAAACCTTTTCTTTTTTTGAAAAAATAAAATTGTCACACAAAAATATAAATTACGCTAATTTGACTACAGCCACAATGGTGGTCGTGTAGCTTTGAAGACTTCAAAATAATCGTTACACTATAAATGTGTGGGAAGTTAACAAAAAACATCTTTAAAGAATTGTACACATAATATTAGAAAGCGAACAACAATCCCCTTTAGACTGGCCAAAAAAACGGGCCAGTCTAACACACAATTTCTTTCTACAATTTTTTAAATCGTTAAAACTAAAAATACAAAACTTTGTATTTTAAAACGTTAAATTTTTGACATTGTAAAAAATCGCCACTTTTTAATAAAAAATCGTCAAATCGGAATTTTGCAATTTTGTTGACCAAAATCGTCAAATCTGGCAGCCGTGATCACCACTGGGAACCAGGAGCACCCAGTAGGTCAATAAGCACATTGTGGGGGGTCAAAATTGCCTTAGCATTACCATTCTAACACAATATCGATTACAGGAAGGTCCTAATTTTTACAAAAAATTTTCTGCAAAATTATTTTAAAAAACTTTCAATCAAATTTTAACAAAAAATTTTCGATAAACTTTTTACAAAAAATTTTCGATAAAATTTTTACAAAAAATTTTTAATAAAATTTTTACCAAAAATTTTTAATAAAATTTTTACAATAAATTTTCAATAAAATTTTTACATATTATTTTCAATAAAATTTTTATAAAAAATTTTGCTTAAAATTTTTACAATAAATTTGCCTTTAAATTTTTACAAAAAATTTTGCTAACAAAGTTCTCGAACAAATTTTTACAAAAATTTTAATTAAAATTTTAAAAAGAAATTTTGATAAAAATTTAGCAAATAAAAAAATTTTGATAAATTTTTAACAAAAAATTTTTAATAAAATTTTGTTTAAAATTTTCAATAAAATTTTTACAAAAAATTTTCGATAAAATATTTAGCTAACAAAGTTTTCCATAAAATTTTTACAAAAATTTTAAGTAAAATTTCTATAAAAAATTTTTGATAAAAATTTTGCAAATTTTTTCGATAAAATTTTATCAAAATATTTTCGATAAATTTTTAACAAAAAATTTTCGATAAATTTTTAACAAAAAATTTTCGATAAATTTTTAACAAAAAATTTGCGATAAATTTTTAACAAAAAATTTTCGATAAATTTTTAACAAAAAATTTTCGATACATTTTTAACAAAAAATTTTCGATAAATTTTTAACAAAAAATTTTCTATAAAATTTTTACAAAACATTTTCGGTAAAATTAAAAAAAAAATCTTTAATTTATATTATATTTGTAATAATGAAGTTAAAAATCATAAAAGTAAAAACCGAATGTATATTATTGCGAAATTGGGAAATATAACAGATGAAGGAAATATTTAACATTACTATGGTGAAGGGTATATAAGATTCGGCATTACTTACGATCTTATTTGTTTGTTATTGTTTTAACACATTTTTTTTTTAGCAGGAACACATTTTTTATAAACGATTTATATTTACACAGCTTTTTATGTTTTTTTTTTCACTTTTTAACAGACTTCAAAACAAGCGGGTTTTTAACTCGTCTGCAAAAAACGGTTAGAACTGGTGTTATAAAAGCCGTTTAATCTCCCTAGTATTAGGCAAAAATTCGGTTCGCCTTTTAATCTCAGTACAACAAAACCGGTTTATTCAATATTCGGAAAATGGCTTTTTCAAATTAACCGGTTGCAGAAAACTAAAAACTCCGGTTAAAACCGGCCGCATAAGACCCCGTTCAAACTTTCTAATACTAAGCAAGAGCTTGGTTTGCATTTTGATCTCAGTACAATCAAGCCGGTTTATTCGGTATTCGAAAAATGGACATTTAAAAATATCCGGATGTAGCAAAACTAAAAAACGGTTAAAACCGGCCGAATAAAAACCGTTCCACCTCCCTAGTGCCAAGCAAAAACTTGGTTCTCATTTTGATTTCAGTACAAAAAAAAAAACCGGTTTATTCGGTATTCGAAAAATAAACATTTATAAATACCCGGCTGCAGCTAAACTAAAAAAAAAGTTAAAACCGGCCATATAAGACCCAGTTCATTATTTCTAGTACCAAAGTTTTCCATAAAATTTTTACAAAAATTTTAAGTAAAATTTCTATAAAAAATTTTTGATAAAAATTTTGCAAATTTTTTCGATAAAATTTTATCAAAATATTTTCGATAAATTTTTAACAAAAAATTTTCGATAAATTTTTAACAAAAAATTTTCGATAAATTTTTAACAAAAAATTTTCGATAAATTTTTAACAAAAAATTTTCGATAAATTTTTAACAAAAAATTTGCGATAAATTTTTAACAAAAAATTTGCGATAAATTTTTAACAAAAAATTTTCGATAAATTTTTAACAAAAAATTTTCGATAAATTTTTAACAAAAAATTTTCTATAAAATTTTTACAAAACATTTTCGATAAAATTAAAAAAAAATCTGTAATTTATATTATATTTGTAATAATGAAGTTAAAAATCATAAAAGTAAAAACCGAATGTATATTATTGCGAAATTGGGAAATATAACAGATGAAGGAAATATTTAACATTACTATGGTGAAGGGTATATAAGATTCGGCATGGCCGAATGTCTGCTACATTCGGCCATGCCTTACTTGTTTGTTATTGTTTTAACACATTTTTTTTAGCAGGAACACATTTTTTATAAACGATTTATATTTACACAGCTTTTTATGTTTTTTTTTTCACTTTTTAACAGACTTCAAAACAAGCGGGTTTTTAACTCGTCTGCAAAAAACGGTTAGAACTGGTGTTATAAAAGCCGTTTAATCTCCCTAGTATTAGGCAAAAATTCGGTTCGCCTTTTAATCTCAGTACAACAAAACCGGTTTATTCAATATTCGAAAAATGGCTTTTTCAAATTAACTGGTTGCAGAAAACTAAAAACTCCGGTTAAAACCGGCCGCATAAGACCCCGTTCAAACTTTCTAATACTAAGCAAGAGCTTGGTTTGCATTTTGATCTCAGTACAATCAAGCCGGTTTATTCGGTATTCGAAAAATGGACATTTAAAAATATCCGGATGTAGCAAAACTAAAAAACGGTTAAAACCGGCCGAATAAAAACCGTTCCACCTCCCTAGTGCCAAGCAAAAACTTGGTTCTCATTTTGATTTCAGTACAAAAAAAAAACCGGTTTATTCGGTATTCGAAAAATAAACATTTATAAATACCCGGCTGCAGCTAAACTAAAAAAAAAGTTAAAACCGGCCATATAAGACCCAGTTCATTATTTCTAGTACCAAGCAAGAACTTCTTTCGCATTTTGATCTTAGTACAATTAAGACGGTTTATTCGATATTCAAAAAATAGCTTTTCTAAAAAAAACTGGTTGCAGCAAAACTAAAAAAACGCTTAAAACAGGCCGAATGAGCAGGAACTTAGTTCTCGTTGTGATCTCAGTTCATAAGTATAGTGGCTGATATGTTTGAATAGAAACTTGGCCTTATTTTCACATTTATGTTTTTGTGCTTCAGCGGTTTCCTTTTTTTCAGATTTCTATTTCACATGTTTGTTATTCAAAATTTAACTTTGAACTTTTTTGTTTTGCCATTAAATGTGTTTGTTTTCATTTTTAGGGTTCCGTACACAAAGTGTAAAAACGCTACAATGTCTGTCCGTCTGTCAGCACCTTTTATCTCTGGAACCGTAATAGGTAGACTCTTGAAATTTTCTCAGATGATGTATAGCTGTTGCCGCTATAGTAACAAATACTAAAACTTATAAGGTCTTCCGATAGAGAGGTGTTATTCACGAATATGTGTTTATTTCTTGAACTGTAGGAGGCATGGCCTCAAGATTTAAAAACAGTAATTAAAACTTTGTTCGCTATATAAACAATTATAAAAAAATAAATCTAAAAATTAAAGGGTGTTCCAATATTGGTGTGATTTGCATGTATAAGGCCTAAGTTTTGAACCATAATAGGTAGACGCTTGAAATTTTCACAGAAGGTGTATAACTGTGGCCGCTATAGTAGAAAATTCAAAAACTTATAGGGTGTTCCGATAGAGATGTGTTATTGACGAATATGTGCTTATTTCTTGAACTGTAGGAGGAATACACTAAAAATATGCAAGCAGTATTAAAACTTAGTTCGCTATATAAACAAGTCTAAAAAAATAAACCTAAAAATTAAGGGGTGTTCCGATAGTGGCGTGATTTGCATGTATAAGGCCTAAGTTTTGAATCATAATAGGTAGACTCTTAAAATTTTCACAGAAGGTGTATAGCCTGTTTTAAAATTTAAGGGTGTTCCGAGAGTGACGTGCCTTGCGTGTATATGGCCTAAGTTTTGAACGATAATAAGTAGACTTTTCAAGTTTTTACAAGAGGTTTATTACTATGGAAACTATAACAAATAATAAAAATTAAAGGGTGTTCCGACAGAGACATGATTTTTACTTAAATAGCCTTATTTTTTGAACCGTAATAGGAAGACTCTTGAATTGTTTACAGTAGATGTTGTAGTTCGGCCGCTTTAACAATTTTTAATTACTAAAGGGTGATCCATCAGTGACATGTTTTTAACGTATATTACCTTATTTCTTGAACCACAATAGGTAGGCCTGATATTTGTATAGAAAGTATATTACCATAGCCGTTATAACAACAATTCCTAAAATTTTAAAGGGTGTTCCAATAGCGATGAAATTTTCGCGAATACGTCTTTGATTTTAAAAAGAAAAGGGTGCCCCATAAGACATGAAAAAATTAACAACTTGAGTTTTTAAAGGCGTACTAAACATAGTACGGAACCCTACGTGTGTGAGACTAACTCGCACTTGACTGATTTATTGATTTTGTTACGAAATTTGCTTTTAAGTTTTGTACACCCAGGGAAGCTGGGTCTGGGTTCTTGTGTGATTAACAATGCATTTGAATATAAATGATGATGGTTTTTTAGAGGTTCCATTTGTATTAAAACAAATCTAATTTGAATTAATAAAAAATATTATCAGTAGCAGGTTTGTTATAAAAATTCTTTTAGTATTTTTTTATCTCAAACGAAAAATTATTTTTATTATTTTAATTTATTTGATATTTATTTAAATGAAATGCACCTCAACTTAAGTTGTTGTGCTTAAAACCGGTAATTGTTATTTTTTTAAACTTTTTTTATTTTAATATAATTATTAAATTCAATTATTGTTAGAGTTGTTTTTAATTGTCGATATCAATTTGTGGTTTTTGTATTAGAAATTTTAGTTTGTATTTTTTTCTCAGCTTAAAATATTCTAAAGAAAAAAAAAAAAAAAAATACATAAAATAACAAAAATGAAAAATCTTGTCACGTTTAAACTTGTTATTAATGAGATTCAAATGAAGATGACCTTCAGTAGATACTTATGGACGTTTAATTATTATTATTGATGTTATTTTGTTGTCGTTGTTGTTCTTAATGATTTTCAATATTGTTAACTTTAAAGTGTTCATATATTTATTTATTAATCATCTAACATTAATATAGCTCAAGAAATAAAGATATAAACGCAAATAACTCGTCACTTTCGGAACACCCTATAGGTTTTAGTTTTTATTGCTATACACCTTCTGTGAAAATTTCAAGAGTATACCTATTATGGTTTAAAACTTAGGCCAGATATATGCAAATCACGTCACTATCGGAACTCCCTTTAATTTTTAGGTTGATTTTTTTATACTTGTTTATATAGCGAACTAAGCTTTAATTAGTGTTTGCAAATTGTAAGTGTATGCCTCTTATAGTTCAAGAATTCAACACATATATGTAAATAACTCGTCTCTATCGGAACACCCTATAAGTTTTAGTATTTGTTGCTATAGCGGCAACATCAGTGAAAATTTCTAGAGTATACCTATTACAGTTGCAGAGATAAAAGGCGCTGACAGAGGGACGGATGGACAGACATTGTAGCGAAAACAATAGCCTTTGGGTACGGAACCCAACAGAAAACAAACGTTTAGTTGAATGCTGCTTGCCATTTTCATGCCTAGATAAGCTAATTCGTAGTACGCTTGTTAATTAGTGTGGAGGCGTTCGATTCGCAAAAAATTAAGAAAAAAATATTTCAGTTAAAAATATATATATATGTAGAAATAAATTTAAAATGCTTAATCTATACATATAATAAAATAGTAACTCATTTCCCGTCTGTCTATCTTTCTTTTTTTGAGATCGCATCACGTAAAAACTACTAGATAGATTTTAACAAAATTTTGTGAAGAGGTACCTCAGTATGCCGGTAGCAATATAGGATACTTTTTTTCCTCCAAAAATATCTTGGTTCCAAGAGAAAGTCTAGTCTAAAAGCAGTGAAAGTATGCCGATGTTTTTTTTACCGATTTAGGTACTGCATACTTTAAGGCATATTTTATTTTTTAAAGCGGTACATTTTACGCAATGTTGCGCAACAGATGGCGCTGTTTTAGAATAATGACAAAATATAAATTCAAAAAGGGAATATTTTTAACACGGTTGCCCAACAGATGGCGCTGTTCTAAAATAATGACAATATATGAATTACTTACTGCCAAATAACCAATTTTGTATTTTACTTTGTGGAATGACATTGTTATAAAAATATTTTAAGCACCTTTTACAGAGCTTCACCACAATAATTTTTAGATTTTTAAATAAATTTTAGAATTTTTTCTAGGGAAGGGTACCTTTATAGAAAGTAGATACGTTAGAGTCTTAAAATTTGGTGTGGATTACTTTCAAAGCAAAATCAAATAAAATATTGCAGGACGCACACAAAGTGTGTGGGCACAGCTAGTTAATAAAAAATTAAAAAAATCATAAATAGTCAAAAAATCTTTTTTTTTATAGTTCTTGCTACGAAAAGCCTTTTAAAAGGCTTTGTATTGAAGGCCTTCTAGTAGACAATTTTCGGAAGACCTTCTGGAACGCTTGCCGCCATATGCGAGAGTCGAAGGCCCGCTCCGCAATGACAACTTGTATAAAAAAGCTATGTGTATGGAAAGCGAAAAATATTGTTAATACAGAGTAAAGAGGCCTTTTAGAAGGCCTTCATACTTCGTCCTTTTACTTTACTTGGGAGCTTAAATTTATCAATTTTATTTATAACACACCTGCCAAAATCGGTAGTTTTTAATCCACTAAACACTGCACCAAACGTAACATAGAATTTTGGTACAATCAGGGAATGATATTATTTAAAAAGGGAATTAAAAAAAATGCAGATAAATTGATTTTGAAAAATACCACAAATTAAAAATCAGTAAAGTGCTAGTTAGACACAACAAACACGTAGGGTTCCTTCCACAGGTAGAAAGGTTTTATGTAAGTTTGTCATTCCGTGTGTAATTTCTACAATATTAATTTCCGACCCCATAAAGTATATATATTCTGGATCCTTATACATACAGAAGTTGATTAAGCGATGTCTGTCTATCTGTCCGTGTTTGGGTAGTAATGTCATTTGCCTAGGCTCCAAACAAGGTACAGAAAATTTAAGCCCACCAATCTGCCAAGCATAGTTTCGAAAATTTTCGGATTGCTATTCAGCAACATCGGATCATTCTTCTAGAGGCTGCGAGCCAAAAACCACGCCCACCTTTATTTTTTTCAGGTTTTTTTTAATTGTATTCGGCTTTTATGATTCTCGTTTGCTTTTTTTGTCAAATAAATATTAGACCGCTACAGGTAGATCGCAAGGAATGCATACAGATTTAGGGGAATCAATAACCCCCTGCGAGGGGTGATTTTTGTTTGTTTTTAGGTTAGTAGGGATTTTCCGCTTTGATTTGTATTAAAGACCTTTATAGAAAGCAATACACATAGAGGTAGCCAATGGACCCACAGGGTACCCACTGGTAAATACGAGCAGTTTAAGGGCACATAGAGGGTCAATATGAGGAAATTTTTTTCTAACTCAATATATGTATATATGTAGATTGCAGGGAAGTCCTAAATTAAAAAAATCAATAAAATCTTTAAAAAAATTTTTATATTTAAAAAAAATAAGAATTAAAAAACAAAACATTTTCTAAAAGATATTTTTACAGAAATTTTTTCGATAAAAGTTTTTTAAAAAATTTTCAAAAAAAAACCTAGAGGCATTAAATACATAGACAACTTCAGGATACCGACTACAAATTGTCAAAAATAAAATATACACGTTTATAACTAAACGATTATTTTAAAGCCAGCAAAGCTTCATGGCTACAGGACCACCGTTGTGGCTGTCGTCAACTTAGGCTAATTTCTATTTTATTCAACAAAAGAAAATGTCGCAAAATTGTAAATTACAAATTCATATACAAATAAAAAGCTACCACGCCCACTGTCCCAATCCAGTCTAAATTTTGCTAGACTATGCACATTAGTATGGGGGTGAAAGGTGAAAGATAATATTTTTTAAATTGTATGGGAGGTACCATGCCTACTATCCCAATTTATTCTGTGTTTTGAGAGACTATGTACTTTAGTATGAAGGTTACTTCTGCAAAGTTAATTTGTATGAGAGGTACCACGCCCACTATTTCAATCCGGTCTGTGTTTCGTTATACTATGTATTACAATAAGGCGGTTACTGGTGCATATTATAGTTGTCTAGCTACTTAACAAAGTGGGCTTAAAAGTGGGTGTGGCGACCTTTTCCCCGTAAGACCTAATTTTTATGTATTTACATTATATAAAGGTACCCATACCTGGGTAATTACTTAGGCTTTTATAAAATTTTCAAAATTAGAGTTCTGTTTTAAAAATGTAGAGTTCTGTTTTAAAGTGCTGCCAAGTTTTCAAAACCATTAAATCGGTAGAATTGCGTATTTCTCTAGAAAATAGGATATTTTTATGGGGACTTAAGTATCCTATACTTAAGACAAGTGTTTAAAATTACTCATAAATAAAAAAGTGCTGCCAAGTTTCCAGTACCTTTCAAGCGGACGTTTTGTCTTTAATTTTCTTGAAAATAAGATATTTTTATGGAAATTTTAAACGTGTCTAAAGTTTAGCTGTTTAAAAATATAAAAGGTGCTGCCAAGTTTTCATCCTTACTAAAATGTCAAAAATGCGTACTTTCTCTTGTTGTCTTTATTTTCTATTGGAAATATTTTTCATTTGAACCACAAACTTTTATTAAAATTCTTCCAGTAGTTTTTACGTAATGCGAATACAGACAGGCAGATTAAAATTCCAAAAATTGGTGTTTTGTATTCCATAACGATTACTATCTTCTCTCCCTCCCACACCAACAAAATTTTCGAATAATAATTCATGTTTCATAATTTTTTTTATACGAAATCACAGAAAATATACAAAAAAGCAGTGAATTGCTTTTCTACAACTAAAAAAATATTTTTGAGTTATAAAAGGTTTATAAAACAAATTTTCATATAAAATTTGTTTAATAAACCAATTATAAACTGAAAGTTTTATTTATAAATTTAACCCTAAAAGTTAAAATTTTCGCTTAAATTTTAAAGCGCTTACCACCACCCGTCGCTTCAATAACCATTAAAACATTTTCCATTTCATTTTTGTTTACTAAATAGTGTAAGACCTCTAGTTTTTGATTCATAAACAAAAGAAGGGAAAAACACATATAAAATCCGCCCACTTTTTGCGTGTAAATAAAAATGTTTTTGTGTAATTTTGTAAATCATTTTTTTAAGTTTTTATTTTTTATTTTAATTTTTTTCCGACATAAAAACAACAATGTTCGACAAAAGTAAACAATGCATGCATACAAACAATACATTTGTATTTGTGTGTGTGTATTTGTGTTTGTATTTTTAAAGTGTGTGCATTTTATCCACCCAGCACCCAGTGCTCTTTGTGTCCTTCGGTTCTCTTCCTGACCTAAAAAGCTTTCTGCATAAAATAAAAAAGCAAAAATAGTTAAAACAAAACGCGAAATGAAAACAATTCGCTTAACTAACGAACGACTGGTTGTTTAAATTTATAAAAAAAAACAAAAATAGTTTTGTGCAGTGGTTTATGGTAATTTTCGTTTGTATATAAATTTAGATACAGCAAGAAACACACACACAGACACACATCTGTAAACACATACAAGTAAAGTTTTACAGGAACCCTTTGCACACATTTTAAAATGTCAAAATGGCCGAATCTTTTATATGGATCCATATTTTAATTCCTTCTAAAACCTTGTAAAGTAGATAACACAGTATATATAATTCTTGCAAGTCAGTTGAGTAAAATACTAGTAGTGCTCTAGCGGACTTGATTCCCGCCAAAGACTCTGGGTCTTTTTTGCAGACAAGCAAGAAAATTCACAGCTAGTTTTGTCTTAAGCAACATTTACTATTTCACAAGAGCCCGTCCAATTTTAGTCGATTTCACACTACGCATTAATGGGAAAATTCGTTTTTCGCCCGAACAGTTCGTATGTGGAATAAACTCCCTGCGGAAGTCTTTCCATCTTCAATATGAGAAAGTTCAAGTCAAATGTCCACAAACATGTATGTATCTATGTCCTCCTTCCCATAATCAAATTTCCTAGTTCTGGCACAATGCATTGCATGAGCAGGGGTAATCTCCTGAGTGCTGGTTCAATAACAAAATGAAAAAAAAGAAAATTTGACATTTAAAATGTGCTGTCTTCTCGCGATTTTTAAGAATTTTACGATTTTTTTTTAAGTATACCATACAGCATGCACAGTGGGCATGCAGTATGGCAGAATCAAAATATTTTGGAAATAACTCAGCCATTTCTAAGGGCTAGGCCGATTGATCCCAAATTTGGCAGAGGAGTATCTCAGCTTATCCTATATGGTCTCAAAGTTGAGTACCTCCCACCTGCAAATTATTTTAGAGGTTTTCAACTGGGTACTCAATAGTACTCAATGCTTCCGTTTACATAGTAGCGACGTAAGTCTACCATCGTAGTCGTCAAGTATTCTATTCAATTTATATCTAAAAAATACTGTCGATTTACTACTTTTATGTATTGAGTATTCAAAAGAATTATAAAATACTCGATACTCGGTATCCACTACTCAATATTAGTGCCAGCACTTATTAGTAGTAGTACTGATACTGTCGTTATCGCTTAAAGTTGCTCGGCCTTCGTGTGGTTTGCATCTCACTCTCACACTGGCTGATTGGCTTTCTCGAATATCTGTACTGCGGTACTGTTATTTGTGGTTGCATTAATCAGCCACATGTAATCGTTTTGGTTATCGTGTATAAGCTGTTAATTTTTTTAAATAAGTCGGCCATTGGTGGAGCATCATTTGTAACTAATTTTTTTCCTAAAGGAGAATCAATAAAATATTGCACTGGAGGGGTACCATTACACTCAAGTTTTCACTAAAGGAGTACCTTTAAACTCATTTTAATCTTACATGAATTTAAAAATTCTCACTTCCTATACGAAGATCTACGTCGCGTGAAGTTTCTGGAAGAAGCTATGGATATCATACTCTGGCGCTTTGTTTTTGTACCTCTGCCATTTTTTATTATTTTGGAGAATTCAAAAAAAAAATCTATATATATATATATAAATAGTCGTTGATAATGTGATTCCCTTCCGTGACCATGCTCTGGCCTGTTGCAAATTGGTAGAATAACTGTTAAATGAGAAATAGTAAAAAGAAAAACGCGTCTAAAGGTAGTACCTGCATTTAGACAGTCAAACACAGCAGTGATCTTAATTAATATTGGGTAAACACACACATCCATCGTATATAATTTGAATTTTGCTCATCATGATTTGCTTAGACTATGACTTGCTAAGTCCATTTAAAGTCCTCCATTTTATTGACCATTAAAAACCGCCTGTGGCTGTGATTAAAATTAAAATCCTCACGATTTTATTTTATATAACAGCCACAACATATACCCCCTCCTCCTGGAGTGCCCTACTTATGAGTGTCAGTAACTTTTCGTAAGGTGTCATTGATATGTGACGTCACTGGTTGGATCTTGAAAACAGTGTTCTTCCAATTTCAGACCTACATAGGCCTCGTGGAATATAAAACCCATAACTAGCCATTATATACACAGACAGTAAAAGAAAATATTTCTTGGAGTAGCTTTATGATCTTAATATATTATATATATATTATGGGGTTGCCAGATTTTGTCTCCAGATATTTTCCCAAATCGATTTAAAAAATCGCCAAAATAGTTGTTTGTTTCAATTAGCCCATATAATATATACTATATTTTTTTATTTTAAAAATATCTTTAGTAAATCACAAAATATAAATTTAATTGAAATAGCTAAAATTCGAAATATAGAAAATAGAAAAAATCGCCAAAATATATAAATGTCTTGTTTTTTTATTTAAAATGATTACTGAACACGTGAAAGGTACAATTTTTACTTAAAACAATTAAAAATAGTGGTTATTATAATAAATGAAGACCTGTACCTCGTTTCTGTAACTTATGTGAGAAACATTTCACATGAAAATATAATAGTCATCCTGTCTTTTCAGGTTGTCCATTAGCTAATCCTAAACTTTTTAAATAAAAGTAATGCAAAAATTCTTTATTTCTCTAACTTATCTTGTGTGAAACAAGATGACTGTAATAATTTTATGTGAAAAGTTTCCCACATTGGTGTTACAGCAACGAGGTACTGAATATACCCATCCTCAAGGCTTTTATCACCGTGTTCTTATTTGGAATATACTTAATGGGAATTAAATTGGTTCAACATTACTAAACATCAACAGATGAGTGCAACATGCTCTATTTGAATTAATAAAATATATAGCATTAAAAGATAATACTGTGAAAGAGAACACAATCGAGTTTTGGTGGAATTCAGTAGCGATCTTTCTATTCAATAATTAGCAGTATAAAAATTTAAAAAAACTCCCATTTTTATTTAATATTAATCACCTAATTTGTAAAAAATATTCATTCAACTTAGAGAGAATAAAATGAACTTAGGCCTTACTTAAAAACTTCCATTGTATGTAAAAAGTAAAGTATGAAAAATGCAGTGGAAATACCAACACATAAAGTCCGAAACAGTGGTAAGTGTACATAATTATAAGAGAACATAATCATTTTTATTATCTTTCTAAAACAAAAGTATATATTTTTTATTGTGGTTGTTAAGCATCTAAAGGTAGGTTAGGATTTATAAAAATCTTTGAAAACAAGGAATTTCGTTTGTGATAAGGAATTTCGACATTTTAAAATGGAAAGATATTCATAAACTCTAAATAAAGTTTCCAGTTTCCGGAAGTAAAATCATCTTTAAATATAAAACACAATTTACTCTTATAACTTCAATTTCTTTATTACCCATTTTCATATTACTTACCTTACTTACCTGTCTGCAACATGGTTTACACCACTGTTGCCAGGGCTTTCGAAAAAGTTAAATTTTTTCATAAAAAGTTACATTTGGAAATTTTAGGTTGTCTTTTGTACCAAATGTTCCGAAAATTTGGCTAAATGTTACGTGGGGCCTTCAAAAGTTACGAAAAATATAAAAAAATATAACCAAAATGGCATCACTGGTTTAAACATGCAATTCTTTGTGTATGTGAGCAGTGTATGTAGTTTAACAATTTCCGCTTAGTTTGTAAAATCTGGGAGGCATGATAAATATTACAGTGTATGTGTGAGTTTTATGCAAGTTTATATATGTGTGTGTGTATGTGTGTATTTGATTGAAATGAAAATAAGGTCACAAAAATGCAAAAAGTATGTAATTTTTAAAATTTTGTGGAAAAATGTTGTAGCATGAATGAAAAATAAACACGGATAATTAAAACTAAATTAAAGAAAAGGATCATTAATATCAAGGCTTTGGTGTGGGAAATTTTTAAATCTTCAAAATAATATAAAGTAGAGATGGCTGACTGATTAAGAATTGGCTGATTTCTCCTACTTTTATTATACTCAACTCGAACAATATAACTATTTTCATTATAGTTGTAGTCCAACTTAAATTTTTCCTTGTGTTTTATACCAAAGCTTCCCTGTGCAAAAGCAACAAATTGTGTAAATATATTATTTGTCTTCTAAAAATATTACAATATTGTTAATAAATAATTAATAATTATTTTTCTTTGTCTGTCTGGCTGTATTGTATGCATGACCTCAGGTAATTGTAACAGATTTTCTTCTCTTTGAATTAACACAAATCCCACTGTGTAGTTTTGAGTTGTGCTAAAAGCTTAAAAAGCTTTCTTTTACCCCTGGCCAAAGAACATGAGAGAACGAACATTGGCTAAAAAGCTTAACAGTCTAATAATGCTAAGAGTAGAAATGTCCTTAAAAAATAATGTAAAGAAAAATGTGCAAAATCTATGAGAAGGTCTTTCCTTAGTAACATCTACCCATCTAGATATTATGCATCACATGTATTTTGCATAATTTCAAGGAAAAACTACCACAAAATAAATGAACAAAAATGAAATGAAAACAAAAATTAATAAATAAAAAATATATAAATTAATGCAGTACAATTGCAAATGCGTTCAATGCTAATAGAAAATTTAAAATGTTTTTATTTCTGTTGGCAAAAGTGTGTGTGACCTTGCAAAATCTATATTTAATATGTTGGAAATAAAAAAGTTTCTTTAAAGAATTTTGGGTACGCAATTTCTAAGCGTGATGTGATAAAAAAAGTAAAAGTAAAAGTAAATTAGGAGAAAATATCCATTAAAATGTTTTTTTTATTAAAATAAAAAGGAAGCTCTGAATCCAGAGCAACAGGAAAAGGCTGAACAGGCTAAACAGGTTTGTCACCATTCCAACGGTTTTGCAAACCGTTTGGAATTTTGATATACTCTCTGAGGCAAAGTTGTAGCTCTTGTCATAAAGAACAAAAATTGTGAACATATAAAATCAAAAAAACTTCATCTTCAAGGTCAAAATCGCAAAAAACTTTAAAAAATTCAATTTTTTTTACCTTTTTTCCCCTGTTCAGGTCCATAGGTAGCAAACCGTTCAAAATTCAAGGAAACAATCAACTACAAAAATGAACCTAAGAACTCAATAAACAACTTTCTAGAACATATGAACTTCCTAGGAATGATTCTTAACACCGTTTAGGTAGCGGTTAGGTAGCCGGGAAACTTTTCACTTTTGCGTTTCAATATATTTCATGAATACGAATTTAGGAACGAAACGCCGATAAAAACGACAACGACATAGAAACGACTATTAAAATTAAGACGCCAACGGGAATAGGGCCGAATATATCTTCGATTTTTACCCTTTTTATATTCAAGTTCATTAGTAGGAATTATAATATAAAAATTAATAAACTGTAATACAGATTATACTAGCTGTGCCCATACAAGTTGTGTGCGTTCTGACAATTTTTTGTTCGATTTTACTTTGAAAGTAATCCACACCAAATTTTAAGGCTCTTACGTATCTACTTTCTATAAAGGTACCCATCCCTGGATAAAATTCTAAAGTTTATATAAAATTCTAAAGTTTATATGAAATTCTAAATTTCTAAAAATTATTGTAAATCTCTGTAAAAGGTGTTTAAAATATTTAAATAACATTGTAATTCCACAAAGTAAAAATACAAATCAACTACATATTTTGTCATTATTTTAAAACAGCGCCATCTGTTGCGCAGCCGTGTTTAAAATATAACGCTTTCAAAAATAAAAGGTGGCCTAAAGTATGCAGTACATTTTAATCGGTAAAATATCGGCGTACTTTCAGTGCTTTTTCTCCACTTTCTCTTGGAAATAACATATATTTTTGCGGAAAAAAGTATAATTTATTTGAATCAGGATACGAAGTTACCTCCTCACAAAATTTGTTAAAATCCATCCAGTAGTTTTTACGTGATGCGAACACAGATAAAAAGACAGACAGACAGACATGAAATGAGTTACTTTTTAGGGTTCCGTACACAAAGTGTAAAAACGAAACCCTATTGTTTTCGCTACAATGTCTGTCCGTATGTCCGTCTGTCCGTCTGTCAGCGCCTTTTATCTCTGGAACCGTAATAGGTAGACTCTTGAAATTTTCACAGATGATGTATAGTTGTTGCCGCTATAGCAACAAATACTAAAACTTATAGGGTGTTCCGATATAGAGGTGTTATTCACGAATATGTGTTTATTTCTTGAACTGTAGGAGGCATACACTAAAAATATGTAAGCAGTAATTAAAACTTAGTTCACTATATAAACAAGTATAAAAAAATAAAACTAAAAATTATAGGGTGTTCCAATAGTGGTGTGAAATGCATGTATAAGGCATAAGTTTTAAACCATAATAGGTAGACTCTTGAAATTTTCACAGAAGGTGTATGGCCGCTATTACAACAAAAATTAAAACTTATAGGGTGTTCCGATAGAGAGGTGTTATTCACGAATATGTGTTTATTTCTAGAACTGTAGGAGGCATACACTAAAAATTTACAAACTGTAATAAAAACGTAGTTCGCCTTATATACAAGTCTAAAAAATAAACCTAAAAATTAAAGGGTGTTCCGATAGTGGTGTTATTTTGATTTATAAAGCCTAAGTTTTGAATCATAATAGGTAGAATCTTGAAATTTTTACAGAGGGTGTATAATTTTGGTCGCTATAGCAACAAATACTAAAACTTATAGGGTGTTCCGATATAGAGGTGTTATTCACGAATATGTGCTTATTTCTTGAACTGTAGGAGGAATTCACTTAAAATATGCAAGCACTAAATTAAAATTAGTTCGCTATATAAACAAGTCTGAAAAAAATAAACCTAAAAATTAAAGGGTGTTCCGCTAGTGGAGTGATTTGCATGTATAAGGCCTAAGTTTTGAACCATAATAGGTAGACTCTTGAAAATTTTACCAAAGGTGTATAACTATGGCCGCTATAGCAAAAAATATTAAAACTTAAAGGGTGTTCCGATAGAGAGGTGTTATTTACGAATATGTGTTTATTTCTTACAACAGTATTTAAAACTTAGTTCGCTTTATAAACAAGTCTAAAAAAATAAACTTTAAATTTAAAGGGTGTTCCGATAGTGGTGTGCTTTGTATGTGTAAGGCCTAAGTTTTGAACCATAATAGGTAGACTCTTGAAAATTTTACCAAAAGTGTATAACTGCGGCCAGAATAGCAAAAAATACTAAAACGTAGGGTGTTCCAAAAGAGACGTGTTATTTACGTTTATGTCTTTTGTTTTGAGCTGTAAGAGGAAACCACTTACAATTTGCAGACTGTAATTAAAACTATGTTTGTTTTATAAACAAGTATACAAAATTGAACTTAAATATTAAAGGGTGTTCCAATAGTGACGTGATTTGCATGTGTATATCCTAAGTTTTGAATGAATAGGTGGAATCTTGAAATTTTTACAGGAGGTGTATAACTATGACCACTATAACAAATAGTAAAAATTAAAGGGTTTTCCGCCAGTGACGTGATTTGCATGTATAAAGCCTTATTTCTTGAACCGTAACAGGTAGACTCTTAAAATTTTGTACAGAAGATGTGTTGCCATGGCCGATATGACAATTACTAAAAATTAAAGGGTGTTCCGACAGTGACATGTTTTTCACTTATAGTGACTTATTTTTTAATCGCAATAAGTAGACTCTTAATATATTTATAGAAAGGAAGTTGCCATGGCCACTATAATGAATAATAAAATTAAAGGGTGTTCCGACAGTGACATGATTTTATAAACCGTAATAGATACCCTCTTGCAATGTTTACAGTAGATGTGTTACTTCGGCCGCTATAACAAATACTTAAAATTGAAGTGTGTCCATTAGTAACGTGTTTTTCACGAATATTACCTTATTTTTTTAACCGCAATAGGTAGGCTTCTGATATTTTAATAGAAAGTGTATTACCATGGCCGCTATAAAATGAATTACATATTAAAATTTAAAGGGTGTTCTAATTATGATGCAATTTTCGCGAATATTACTTTACTTTTAAAATTTAAGGGTGTCCCATAAGACATAAAAAATAAACAACTGGAATTTTTAAATTATACTGAACATAGTACGGAACCCTACGTGTGTGAGTCTAACTCGCACTTGATTTATTTATTATATGTATAGATAAAGATTGATTACCTATATTAGAATCAAGTTTGTTCTGTAACAAAATGAAAAACTTTTTTGAAAAAAAAAAAAAAATTAAAAAAATCAAGCAGTTTTCCCTAAATAGTTTCACACCTTAAAACTACATAAAAAAAAATTATATTGTAAACATATCTTCATTAAGAAGAACAGCGTAAGGAAGTATAAATGATAAATAAAATATTAAAAAAATAATGAACAAAATATAACAAACACCAATAAAAGTTCTAAAAAATCTCCCAATTAAAAACAAATATTTTACCCCGATATAGATAAACATCTGGCATCACATTCTTTATTTTATTCTTAATTGAGCTAACCAAAGGCTCAGAGCATAATTTCAACATTCTACGGGCACTCCTTATATTTTTTGACAAACATTGTATGAACAAATCCCACTGTGGATCGTAGAGACTCCATTACATTGAGTGCCTCGATAGATTGATTGGTAGAGTGGTAGTCTATCAGTCTGGAGGTTGCGGATTCGATTCCCGCCAAAACTCTGGATGTTTTCTGCACACAAGCAAATAGCTTCGCAGGTAGTATTGGCTTGAAAGAAAACATCAAGAAAAATACACCGGTTTACAGCGGTTTACAGGCCGTGACATCTTGGACCTTATTTGTTTAAAAACTGAAGCCGGAACTCCCTTTAAGGTCATTGAAAAATGGTAGCGCGACATGATATGTAACTTTTTGTTTGCAAATATGGATGACATTGGTCCTGGCGTAATGTGATTTCAACAGGATGAAGCTTCGTACCAAAGGCGACCGCACCCATCGACTTATTGACATAAAAATATAGCGATTAGTTGATTTCGAGAAAAGAACCTGTTAATTAGCCTAAAAGGTCATGCTATTTGACACCTCTCGATTTTTCGATTATTTCTTATGGGGCCAGTGACTTAACGTGGATCGACAGGAAATAATGCTGATAAACCAACAACAATTGATGCCTTAAAAGCCAACATTGTTCGTATGCGCTTCGTCAAAAAGTATTGGTCCTTCGAATAAAAAAAAAATTGGATTAAAATTTTTTACATATCACATGACTATGCTGGCACATACGCACTCTTTTGTTATTATTTTCTAAGACCAGTCTGCACAAGTTTCTCTGAATTTCCTTAAAGCGGCGTAAATTTTATTTTTCATTAATGCAGAGATGGTTGCAGGCCCGCTGACGTTAAGCAATGGTATTAAATACTACAATCTAAAGTCATTGATTGCTGAAAAGAGAGAGTGAACGTTTTACGTTCATAATAGATTGACGGTGTGATTGGCATGTGCCACAGTCTATTATCACATCGCGGATTCGTGGTCAAAAATATTTACTGCTTGACCAGACCTATTTTCCAGGGGGTATGGCCCAACAAGGAGTAATTTTTTAACTGTACTCTTTTTAAAGATTGTTTTTAAGGTACTTTCAAAAAGTACTTTCTTAGTAGGTACTTTTCAAAAATACTTTTTAAAACAACCTTCTAAGAAAGTAATTCAAAAAAAAAAATCTTTTACAAAAAGTACTTTTAATACCATAGTCACCACCAGCACATATCCAACAGAATGGAAGTATGCCAAAGTAATACCAGTGCTAAAATCAGATAAAGAATATAGACCTATATCTATTCTTCCCTATCTCTCTAAAGTCTTCGAGCGGATTTTACATAAACAAATTTCCAAATATATCTACTCAAACGAGCTTTTGACTGATCGGCAATCTGGCTTTAGGCCACATCATAGTTGTATCACAGCCTTAACGGAAGTGGTTGAAAATATCCGTGTTAATCTTGATGACAACAAAATTACCTTCTTATGCTTGGTTTTCATTATGTCATATGAACTGTCAACAAAAACTGCCTCAAATGAATTGTCGTCATTTTGCGTCAAATGCGTTTTCACTGCATTTTAAGAACTGACAAAAAGTCGGTAAAGACAAACAAAAAAGTTGACAACTTGTTGTCAAATCTACTTTAAGAAAAAAATGATGCCATATCTGCTGACAAACCAAAATTTGGCGTTTTCACTTATTTGTCATTTAAGATGGCAGTTGGTGTGCATAACTGACTGCAAACATAGATGGCACCATATGACAATCCGTTTTCATACAATTGCCAACAATTTGGACAATTTGACAACACAAATGACATAGTGAAAACCAAGCATTAGTTTTGTTAGATCACTCAAAAGCATTCGACACTGTGGATCACAATACATTGATTATGAAACTCAAAAAAATATTTAACTTTTCGTCCACAGCGACAAAGTTAATTAAATCATACCTGACGGATAGATTTCAATCAGTTACAAATAAAGACAGAACATCAAGGCCTTTGCACTTGCCTAGAGGTGTTCCTCAAGGGTCTATACTTGGTCCATTATTGTATTCATTATACGCAAATGATTTACCTGAGCAAATCCAACACTGTCGTATTCGTATGTATGCAGACGATGTTCAAATTTACCTCAGTAGTCCCAAGGATCTTATTCATGAAAAAGTTAACGAACTCAATCAAGATCTTAATAGAGTTATTACCTGGGCCTCTGCCAATGGTTTACGATTAAATCCAAAGAAATCAAAATGTATTATCATTTGCAAAAAATCCGTATCATTAAGTGATGACATCAATATATACCTGGGAGAGACCAAAATTGATATTGTAACCACTATAAAAAACCTTGGAGTCACATTCAATCGGTCGCTTAACTGGTCCGATCATATTACACAAGCCTGTGGAAGAACATATGGTATGCTCAGAAGTCTATGGCCAATTCATAACTACACACCACCGAAAATAAGGATGATGTTAGCAAAGACGTTCCTTATACCCACACTGCTGTATTCATCAGAAATTTTTGCAAGTTGTAATTTAAAGGAAAAAAGAAAGATTAACACTACTTTTAACAATATTACACGTTATGTTTATGGCCTAACACGATTTGAAAGTGTTTCTTCATTCTCAAAACGTATATTTGGAATTACACTCGATAACTACCTGGAACTAAAAAATCTAACTTTTCTACAAAAAATTATCACTACGAAGGAGCCTTACCATCTTTATAACAAATTGACTTTTACCACATCACTTAGGAATAATTCAATTAGGACCTTCCAATATCGTGATACAGCATCCTACCATCAATTCTTCATCTTCACCATACATCTCTGGAACCGTCTTCCCTCATACCTACAATTCACCAGCAACGCATATAAATTTAAAAAACTTTTGTTCCAATATTACAATGGTAACAATTAAAATGAACACTAAAATTTTCTTCTCTTTTAATTTTGTCAAAATTGTTCGTATATATATTTATATCTATTTTGTACACAAGCATATATATGTTTATTTGTCTTAATTAAATTGATTATAACTTAACTGATTCTAATACTGTAAATTAAAAGATGTTGCATCTTGTTGTATTAGAAAATCACTCAATAAAAAAAAAAAAAAAAATACAAAAATACAAAAAAAGTACCTTTTAAAAATTATCTTTCAAAAAAGTACTATTAAAAATATGATTTCTAAACGGTCATCTTTTAAAAAAAAAAATTCCAAAAACGTGCCTTTAAAAATTGAACTATTAAGCATTTAGTTTTAGATTTACATTTTATAAACTGTTCCTATTAAAAAGTACATTTTCCGTTAAAAAAAATATTTTTATTTAGTAAAAGTACTTATTGTAAAGCGATTTTATAAAAATTAGCTAACATAAATTTTCTTTTCAATAGTAAGAAATTTTTTAACAGTAGTTTTTCTTAAAAAATGACTTTTTCATAAAAAAAGTACTTTTTATAAAATAGTGCTTTTGTATAAATAGTACTTTTTTTGAAGAAAGACAAATAAATTTTATTTAAAAAAGTACTTTTTATACTTTTTCATAAAAAATTACTTTTGTATAAAAAGTACTTTTTTTTAAATAAAATTTCTTTTTCTTTCTTTAAAAAAAGTACTGTTACTTTCTTTTCAAAAGGAAGAAAGAAAAATAAATTTTATTTAAAAAAAGTACTTTCTATACTTTTTCATAAAAAAATACTTTTGTATAGAAATTACTTTTTTTGTAAATAAAATTTCTTTTTCTTTCTTCCTTATGAAAAGAAAATTTTTGTAAAATAACTTAAAAATAAGTTTTTTATTCGCTTTATTCGTTGATATTTGTTTTACAAAAAAGTATTGCTCGTTTAACTAATTATCATTTAATACCTATTGTGAGATACAATTTAAAATTTTTAAATGTGATTGTTATTAATGTCAGCAAATATGTATATAATAGCAAGATAATAACACATAAAAAATATCAGTTGAAATGCTAACAAATCAAGGCAAATTAATTACTTTTCTTTAAAGGCAACCTAAAGATATAAAATAAATATTTACCAGGTATTTTATTTTTTGCATTTGTTAAATTTGTACCTGTTTAAAATCTAACAAACCATGTGTGACACTGATTGTGTGTGATAGTGAAAATGATCATCACAATGACAATTGAAATGTCGCGGTAACAGAGAATAAATGATGATGATATTTTTTCATGTCTTGTTGTCTCATCGAAACAAATAAATTACAAATATTTTTTTATTATTCTATAGGTTACAAATTGTTTGTGTTGTTGTTGTTGGTTTTTTTTTCTGTTATACTTATATAAATCAAAATCTGCAATCTACAAATATACATTTAAATTCTTATCTTTCTTTTTATTTTCTATTTGTCTCATAAACTATCAAAATTTAAAAAAAAGAAAGAAAAATATATTTGTAAAACACACGAAATTTATTTAAGCGAAATAATAACTTTTTTTTTTCTACATATAAATGCATGTACGTGTATGAGATGACAAATGTAATGAAAATATTTTATCACTTTAGCTATTGAATCAATATGTTTTGAACCAAACGAAACTAAGTCAAACCAAGTTGAATTTATAGATATAAAATATTGCTTAAGTGTGAATGTAGTAGTACATGTATGTGTGCATTAGCTGTTAAGTACAAAAAAAGAAATACCGAAAAACTTCTGTTGATTTTGCTGTCCTTTTATTAAAAAATCTATACCAAAAAAAATTTTACAGAAATGCAGTATGAAGATGTAACATTAGTCAAGTGACAACATGCAAGTAATCTGTAAGCAACAACAACAATTGATGCCTTAAAAACCAACATTAAAATTAAAACAAAAAAAAAAAAATAATTTTATGTTGTATCTGTGGACTTAGAAGTACAGAATCTACCTAAATTTCAAGCGTCTGCACCGAAAAACGTTATTTATGGGAACACCCTTTAATACTTGATGTTATAGAGGACATAGCAATACAAATAATTATTAATAAATGTCAAGTGACCATCTGTAATGGTTTAAAAGATATGGCCATATACGTCAAAATAAGTCGCCTATGGGGATACCCTTTTACTTTTATCAAAGGCTCCCAACCAATAAAAGTGGTTAAAATGAAAATGCATTGGTTTGCTAAATATTTAGCAAGGTGATACAAACCTACATTGTTGAAAGCTGGTATGCTACTGATTTAAAATTTGTACATGTTTTGTAATCTTTGTGAGATTCTGGTTGTGATTGTGTATGTGCTCACATACCCTTAGGGGTTTGCTTGGGGGCTCTTGCTTTTATGTTTGGCCGTACACGCCATTTCAACAGGCTACAGTTGACAGACAGTACATTTCAACAATCTAATAATTTTTAGTTGTTCAAGTGATATATATTTATATATATATATATATATATATATATATATATATATATATATATATATATATATATATATATATATAGACAGACACTTATATATATATATATATATATATATATATATATAAGTGTCTGTCTATTACTGTTCCAAAGATAAAACGATATATATAATTTACATCGCCAATAAAGACACCCTTTAATTTCTTATTTGCAATGTTAATACTTTTTGATATAGCGGACATAGTACACCTAATTCTGTTTTTACACGGTAGATTGGTTCCAGAAAAATCCGTGTAAAAAAATACATTGATCATATACAAAAACAGGTGATTGGCTCCTTATCTCTAAAACCTATTAAAAACGAGAATTTGTTTAAGAACAAGATATGTTTATTTTACTAAATCATATAGGTAATGTGTATTTGCACCGTTCATTTGCATCTTTAGTGTATGATGAAGACTTAATAGATATTTTTGTTCCAGAAATCAACGATTGCCTAATTGAATTTTAATTTTTTTATAGTTCTTATAGAACATTTTCCTAAGAAATGTTGATCCTTCTCCATTTCGAAGGCGATCTAAAATTTCAATTTTGTTTTCTAAACAAATGGCTTTACGTTGTAGTTTTTTATTTGTAGTTTTCGTCGTCTTCTTGTAGAGATGCATTGATAGTTCACAAAATATTAACACAATATTGAGTTCGCTAAGAGGTAAAAATGCTTGTATGCACAAAAAGGTAATTCCTCTAAATTTTTGACATAAAAATGTTTCGCAAAACTTAAATTTTACAAACAAAATCTAAGCCCAAAAAAATTTGAATCGCAAAAAAAATTGTTTTTTTTTTTTTATTTTCAAACCGTGTTAATTCAAACCAGTGTAAAAAAAGACCGTGTAAAAACAGAATTGGGTGTAATACCAAACATGGGGGATTCAATTACACTTAAAATTACACGTAATGTGTAATTGCATATTTTCCATTACCAGTAATTGTAATTTAAATCAGGAACTAAAGTCGATTACAACTACTGTAATTTGTAATTTAATATGTTCAATTACACATTGTAATGGGAAAATTTTAATTACAAATTACAAGTAATTGTAATTAAGCAGTATTAATTGAAATTGAAAAAAATTTAATTATATTCTTAACAATTTTTCATTACATGTAAGTATAATTGAATTTATTCAATTACAAATTATATGTAATTTGAATTGGAATTTTTTAATTACAAATTAAGAGTAATTTTTAATTTTTCAATTACAATTTACATGTATTGTATAATTGAAACAATCTCAATTATAATTACAAATAGTTGATTTTAATTGTAAAATTGAAAAATTTCAGTGCCAATTACATATAATTGAGTAATTTCAAGTGAATTTAATTACAAACTGTAAATACCATCCCCCAAGTCTGAGTAATACACATTCTGTATAATTTTCAAGTGTCTAAAATGTTTCAAAAGATGGGGACACCCTTTAATTTTTAAGTTTGTTATTTAAAACTCTTTATTATTTTGTGTTATAGTGATACTTACTGTGTAAAAATTTGAAATGCCTGCCATTTACGCGTAACAATTGCTGTATGGGTTCCCCCTTTTTATTTATAAAATTATATTTTTTTTTTGTTTTTAAATGAAAACAATCTTTGAACAGAACTACTGAAATAAAAATAATAAATTGCTTCAGAAATGGTGGAGTTGTAAAGGTATAAATAAAAATAAAATTTAAGGATCGGGAACCTTCCTTCTTTTTTAAGTCTCTTGAAAAGAGAACTGGAAAAGAATATATGTGACCCGGTCTATTTCGAAAAATTAGCTGTTAAATATAAATAATGCAACAATTTTCAACAATGCAACATTTTTGAGTCATAAGCCACCTTTTCATAGGCCGGGTCACATATAATAAATTGTGAATTTGTATAAAATTTTTCTTGTCATAAAGGGTGATCAATTTGGAGATACTTTTTTCAATAGCCTGTTTTTTTGAATGATCACGTGTGAGTCGTGTCATGCTGTCATATTATTTTTGTTTAATATTGTTTGGCATTTCATAATGGAAAGACTTACGCCTGAATCGCTTCGCTCTGTGGACTCTTGAAAATTTCCAAGAAGATCCGACATTTTCGAGGCAAATTTTGTTTAGCGATGATGCCCATTTCTGGCTCAATAGGTATGTAAACAAACAAAATTGCCACATTTGGGACGAAGAGACACCTGAAGAGATTCAAGAGCTGCCACTTCATCCAGAAAAAACAACGGTTTGGTGTGGTTTCTGGGTCAGTGGAATCATCGGTCCATTTTTCTTTAAAAATGATGCCGGTGCGAACGTAACCGTTAATGGCGACCGTTATCTTGTCATGATAAATGACTGAAATTGAAGATCGTGATCTCGGCAACATTTGGAGAGCACATTTCGGTGAACACATAATTTCACGTTTTGGGCCGGTCGATTGGCCACCAAGATCGTGTAATGTCACACCGTTAGTCTTTATCCTGTGGGGATATGTAAAGTCTAAAGTTTATGCGGACAAACCCGCTTCGATTCAAGCCTTGGAGGAAAAGATCACGCGTGTCATTCGCCAGTTACCAGTGGAAATGCTCGAACGAGTCATCGAAAATTGGACTCAACGGATGGACCATCTGCGACGTAGCAACGGCCAACATTTGATAGACATAATCTTCAAAAAATAAATGCCAAAGAATGTTCTTTCAAATGATAATAAACATTCTCCATCAAATTTGAATTTTCTGTGTTTTTTTCTTTAAAAAAGTAGGGAACCTCGAAATGGATCACCTCTTATAAAAGGATTGTTAAACTAAGGCCTAAGTTCGTTTTTTCTTATTTTATCCATTTATTTATATGTTAACAAGCTGTATCCGCCACTTCCAGCGTTCCTAAAATATTTTGTTCTTGACTCTTACTTTTATACAGCTTCAGATAAGGTTTAAGTATTTACTTTATATAAAGGTACCCATCCCTGTTTAATTACTCAAGAACATAGGCTTTACATTAAATTCTTAAATTTATATAAAATTCTAAAATTATTGTTAAGTTCTGTAAATAGTGTTAAAAATTTCTCGATAAAAAAATAAAAGGTGCTGCCAAGTTTGCAGTACCATTAAATCGTACTTTGACTACTTTTTTTATATTTTCTCTTGGAAATGTGATATTTTTGCGGGAAAAAAATCCTATATTTGTACCGATATACTAAGGTGCCTCCTTTTAAAATTTTTATAAATTCTTCCAGTAGTTTTTACGTGATGTAAACACAGTCAGTCAGACAAACAGACAGAAAGTTACAGTTTTGTTAAATTAATATCTATATGTTAATAAATAGTTCCACTAATAAAATTTAATATTTAATTTTTCTTGTTTTTATGAAAATTTTCATGTGCACCTATATTTATTTCACTCACTATTATACAAAGTAAAATATAAACTTCTTCAACTCACACCCAACTAAAGATACTTTCGAACTTCATACATATGTACATATTTCTTTTCCTTCGTACGTTTTGTGTCTTTGTTGGTTGTGTAAGAAGTTGTGTCAATAAAGTAGAAATGTCAATATGAACCAACCAAACAACAGTTGTGTGTTTTTCTGTTTTTCCGTTTTTATGAACAAGAAACAACATTTTTTACTATTGACCGATATTACGTTAAGATGAAAATAGTGTCAGTAAAAAGGGAAATTTGAAAAAGTACTGAAAGATAAAAAAAGTACTGACGTTTTTATTACTTGAAAGAAAATAAACAAACTCACACATATGCACATATGCTTAAACACAAATTTAATCAAACATAGAATTATGAAAAACATTTAAAACATCTCTATCTGCTAAATCATGATTTTCTTTTTGAGATAAGATTTTTTTTAGATAAGCACTCTCGTTTCCCACTAGTATTTAGTAGTGGGTATCGAGTGCCGAGTATTTGATAATTTATTTGAGTACTCAATACTCAAAAGTAGTTACTCGATACGTTTAACGTTATAGTTTAAGAAAGGAATTAACTAAAAAATTTAACATGAAGTCGTAAAACTGATTAACAGTTAGTTTCTATTATGTAAACAAAAACACTGAGTAACAAATTGATAAGTATTGAGTAGTATCGAGTAATTAAAAGTAGCAGCAAAAAAATTAGCACTACTTCCCACTCAGGGTGCCCCGGTTGGTTAGTGTGTAGTGTACTACTCTATCAGTCTGGGGGTTGTGGGTTCAATTTCCCCCAAAGACTCTGGGTGTTTCACTACAACGAGTGAAAGTCTTTGTTACTATGTTCGATAATAAGGGGTGATCCATTTCGAGGTTCTCTACTTTTTTAAAGAAATAAACACAGAAAATTCAAATTTAATGGAGAATGTTTTTTATCATTTGAAAGAACATTCTTTGGCATTTATTTTTTGAGGATTATGTCTATCAGTCGTAATCGAAGCGGGTTTGTCTGCATAAACTTTAGACTTTACATATCCCCACAGGCAAAAGTCTAACGGTGTGATATCACACGATCTTGGTGGCCAATCCAACGGCCAAAAATGTGAAATTATGTGCTCACCGAAATGTTCTCTCAATAAATCCATTGATTGATGCGATGTGTGGGAAGTGGCGCCGTGTTGCTGAAAATAAATGTCGCCAAATTGTCGGTTATCATGGCACGATAACGGTCGCCATTGACAGTTACGTTCGCACCGGCATCATTTTTAAAGAAATATGGACCGATAATTCCACCGGTCCACAAACCACACCAAACCGTTGTTTTTTCTGGATGAAGTGGTAGCTCTTGAATCTCTTGAGGTGGCTTTTCGTCTCAAATGCGGCAAGTTTGTTTCAATACATACCCATTGAGCCAGAAATGGGCCTCATCGCTAAACAAAATTTGCCTCGAAAACATCAGATCTTCTTGTAACTTTTCAAGAGCCCATAGAGCGAAGCCATTCAGGCGTAAATCTTTCCATTGTGAAATGCCAAACAATAATTAACAAAAATAACATGACAGCATGACACGACTCTGTCAAAAAAAGGCTATTGAAAAAAGTATCTCTACTTTAATCACCCTATATAAGTTAGAACATAATTTATAATTTTATTGTAACATTTAATAAATAAATAAAAATACTTCCAACTTTGTTTGCTAGTCTATTAGTCCGGGGTTGTGGTTTCGATTCCCATCAAACACTCTGATATTTATCAATACAAGTTGGCAGAAAGACCAAGAAGTCGCTTGGATATAATCTGGATTATGATAGGTTAAGTCAGTAGTTAAAAAAGATGATACTAGCAGAATTTGCCTGGAATTAGGTAAAGACGACAGAGCACATTTTGTGTGCTCTTGTTTGATGCGTTTTCTTTAATGTATTTTTTTCTTGTTTCAGCCAACAGTTTTTTCTTTAAAATTAATCATCTGATTTGCAACAAATTAGCAGGGAGGAATAGCGAGCTAAATGCAATGAGCTTGCAGAGTTTTCATAAGCAAGTTTGTGAAAGTGTGTGAGTAATTAGTGAACATAATAGCAATAAACTTGGGCAAGTTTAAGCAGTTTTAGGCTTTGAGTGAAACACGAACACAGTTCATTATAACAAAGTTTTACGCATCTACTAAACGAAACACACTGAGTGTTTCGACCGTGAGATGAGCAAACACGGCGCTCACTAATATACAAAAGTTCTTCTTACTCGGTCATATCATTGCTTTTATGATACTAACAAAGCAATGCTCACTAATAGTATGAGTAGGCATGTGTCCAGTAAGCTAGCTTGTGTTCGAGTATCACCAATTGCTCATGAGTTAATGAGCACACCCATTAGATGAGCTTGCTCATGCAACTGTTCATTATATATGAAGAAGATAATGTTTACTCCATCATAGCTAGTAGCTACAAGACTACACGACAAAAATTGTAACTGTGGCCAACTTATGCCACTATAATAAGAAATGTTAAATAAATAATGCGAGAGAGCGAGAGGTAAAAGTATTTTATTTTGAATGGGTGCCACCTAGCAGGCTTACTGCTAAACCTAAACAAGACCGTAAGGCGTAAAATAATTGTCAAAAATTGTCATGTCCTAAATAGCGGCGTTAACGCAATTGGCAATTGGAAAATCCAATTTTGACAGAGCGTTAGACAGGGAAGTTGGGTGCAAACAAAATGTTATTGTTTTTTTTTTGTATGAGAGGGGTGCCATTTTAGCTATTTTCTGCTTTATCTAGCGATTTTATCTCTATTTTGCGCCTTAATTTATTAGATTTTAGTAAACAAAATATGTTAACGTTACTGATTATTACAAAACTTTGCGCTCTTTATTAGATTTGTTCAAAGCTAGGCGCTAGACGTCGTTACGCCTTACGCCCTTGTTTAGGTTAGTCAGTTATACACGCAAGAAAGAAAACATAGTTGAGTTAACCATAATGTAATAGCAACATATTATGATTGAATTATATGGTTGTAGAAAATCCATATTCATAATCCATAATAATAATATTGTTATGTTAGAACCATATTATTGTATAACTTAAATAAATATGTATATAATAAATAAAGTGAAATTTATAAATATAAAAACATACCTTATTTGTTTATACAAACATACCTTATAATAAAACACACAATTATTTATTAGATTACTTTTTAAGCGTTCGATATAAGAAATGACTCAATTCATAAATTATTATTTTTTGAAAGAAACCCGTAAAATTAGTTTCTAAAAATAAAAAAAAAAAACGTAAACACAAAACTTCAAAAAAGCCAAACACTATTTGTTTGTTTTTAGTCACACTGTGGTTACATAAGAGCAAACTTATCATAATTGGTTATGGGTATAAATGGTTATAAATACAATATTATTTTGGATTTCTAATAAAACTTTGGTTGTGGTTTGAACAATGTATAGTTCAAACCAACAATGTTGCATTTTTTGGCCGTAATAACAATAAAGTAAATAGCAACAAAAACTTATTTGTTGTGACCATAGCAATGATTAAAACAACTACAAGTTGTTCCTCGCAACGATATATTGTTACAGAGAACTTAGGATGGTTCTTGTGATCATACCATAACGATGTTTTTTCCCCTGCTTGCATTTACTATACGTTGTTATATTCCATACATAATGGTTTCGATAGGCCGTTCAAACAAAACTATTAAACTTCGATGTTATTTAACACACACTTTTATTTAAATATAATAAGTCTTGCAAAAAAAAACCGACTTCAAAACAGATAGAAGGGCAGCAATTCTACACTAAAAATGTAAAAAGTAATCTGTAAGAATTAGATTTAAACCAAATAAAAGATGCGCCAAAATTAGAGGGAAAAAAAGTAAAGACTATGTGAATGTCAAGTCTCTCCCTATTACTGTTCAAAAGTTAAGCTATTTTCAGCAGCATCCGTCTTTTATGGGGACACCATTCAAGCCTCTGTCTATAACGGTTTCAAAGATAGGGTCACATAGATCAAATAACATCACTTATTGGGACACCCTTTAATTTACAAATTTATTTTGAAGACCTGTTGTTATAGAGGACTTGGCCACAAAGATTCTTTGTAAATTCCAACTATCTGTCTATAACGGTTCAAAAGTTTGGCCATATACATATATTAAATTACATGTACTATTGGGACACCCTTTATATAATAATTCCAAATATTTATACTTGTTATTATACCAGAGAAATTAGTGGACATTCTGCCGAATTTTCAAGTGTTTCTGTTTAACGGTTTAAAAGATAGGGCCATATAGATCCAATTACATAAAATTATGGGGACACCCTTTAATTTCTAAATTCACATTGTATACTTGCTATAGTAGACCTTGCAATATAGGTTCCTTGTAAATTTCAGCTGTCTGTCTATAAAAGTTCAAAAGTTTGGCCACATACATAGAATTACTTTAACTATTGGGACACCCTTTTATTTCCAAATTCAAATTTTATACTTCTTTGTAAATTTCAGCCGTCTGTGTACAACTGTTCAAAAGTATACATTAAATTAAATTAACTATTGGAGCACCCTTTCATTCAAAATTTTGAATATTTATACATTTTATAATAACGGTCATAGTAGCCGATATTATGTCAAATATTCAAGGTTTTGTCTATAACGGTTCAAAAGATAGGCCCATATAGGTCAAATTACGTCACCTATGGGGACACCCTTTAAATTTGAAATTTATTTTTTTTTATTAATTTCTGCTGTTGGGAGCTATAGCGACACGCACTTTTTTAAAATTTTAATTTGGTGCCCTTTACGGTTCTTAATTCACTTAAAAAACCTGTATGTTATATGGGGACACCCTTTAATTTATAATATAATATAATAACCTTTCAAATAAAGAAAAATCGGTTCAGAAATGGCTGAGTTCTGCGGTTACATACATAAAAAAAGCAACGTGCAGACGAATTGATAACCTCCTACTTTTTTGAAGTCGGTTAAAAATAGGAAGCCCTTAATAAAATATCCTTTATTTATAATCAGAATAATATTAAAAGGTTAAGACTCTTTTTTTTGAAATATTATATCGATTGCCATTTACATTTTTAAAATCATTAAATTATTAGACAATTCAGCTTATAAATATTTTAAAACCAAATTATGCTCCTTAAAAAAATCTAAAAATCATTTTTATAACTTCTGCTTATCAGCTTAACTTGAAATTTCCCTAAATAGCAGCAACTATAAATTAGAATTTTTGCCGCAAAATAAGTAAAAGGGAACGAAAATCACAAAAAGAAAAATGAAAATATAAACCAACAAATGATTAAGACAAATGAATTCTACATATAAAATAAAATTCGTTTGCTTATTTTATTTGTAGTTTGTCTGTAGGTATTTTTGCTGATAAGAATTTTATTTTTTCTGATTTTCTCTCTCTCTGTACACCAACGAAGATGAGAAAAAATAATAAAAAAAAAAAATTCATAAAATTCTGTTTTATAATTTTGTTATGCGAGTGTGTATGTGTGAGTATTTATTCAACAGCAGAATTAAAAAAAAAAAAAATATCTAAAAGAAAACAAGAAAATAAAAAATCTCATTTGAAAATATAACAAAAATGTGCTTGGTTGGCCCTCTTTATCTCTCTCTCTCTCTATCTCTGTCTTACTAAATTTTAAAATATTTGCTTTTGTCTCTTCTTATCTATATTTTTTAATAAAAATAAATTTTATTTGTTTTTAAATAAAATCTTCTAATATCTTCTACTTACTATCAGTTAAACTTAACTTGTTTTGTGTTTAAACATCTGTATGTATTATTTCTATGTACATATCTGTTCGATATAGATACTTGTGTTATGAGTATCTAGATGCGTATTGCTACTAAAAAGAGTCAAAGAGTTAAAAAGTTAAAACAGTTTTCGGTATAGTGTGGGTAATTATGTTTTAAAATTAACCAGCTTATCAAAAAGGACTTAAAAAGCTTATTTCTGTATATCCAAAGAAAGTAAGAGATTGAATTTAATAAAAGTCAGATGCTAACAGTTATTTTAGAATTTTATGGTTAAAAAAATTCTTCAGTGTTTATTTTTGTTATCTCCTATAATTTCAACTTTTTAATAGTATTTTTTATAATAAAGGTGCTTTTTATGATACTTGGTACTTTTTAAATAATATTTTTTATACCATAAAAGTACCTTTTAAGAAACATTACGTACCTAGTTTTATAAAAGGCAATTTTTATAAAAGATAACTTTTATAAAATATACTTCTGTAAATGGTAATTTTTATATCAAGATATTTTTTATAAAACCTTTTTATATAAAAGAAATCCTTTTTATAAAAGAGACCTATAAAATGAGTTAATTTTTATAAAAGAAACTTTTAAAGGTGTTTCTTATCTTTCAATGTTCTTATCGTAAAGGTTTTTTTATAAAATAAACAAGTTACCTTTTATAAAATTTTCATTAGTTACTTCTTATAATAAATACTTAAAAAAAATCCTTTTTTAAAAAGGTACTTTTTATATAAAATTTTTTATAAAAGGTTCTTTTTTTATAAAGGGAACTTTTAATAATATTTATAAAAAAATACATTTCAAAATGTATTTCATAAAAAATACCATTATAAAAGGTACTTTTTCAAAAAGGTATTTGTTATAAAAAATACTTTTTTTTAAAGGTTTTATTACCTTTTTAAATGTATTTTTTCAAAAAGGTACAAGTTACATTTTAAAAAATGTTCATGTTGCTTTTTATAAAAATTACTTAAAAATATTCTTTTTAAAAAGGTACTTTTTATATAAAGTTTTTTATAAAAGGTTCTTTTTTTATAAAGTTTTTTATAAAAGGTTCTTTTTTTATTAAGGGAACTTTTTATAAAAAAAGTACATTTAAAAAGGTATTTTTTATAAAAAATACTTTAATAAAAGGTACTTTTTCAAAAAGGTATTTGTTAAAAAAAATACTTTTTTTTAAAGGTTTTATTACCTTTTTAAATGTGTTTTTTCAAAAAGGTACAAGATACATTTTAAAAAATGTTCATGTTGCTTTTTATAAAAATTACGTAAAAACATTCTTTTTAAAAAGGTACTCATTATATAAAGTTTTTTATAAAAGGTTTTTTTTTTATAAAGTATATTTTTATAAAGGGAATTTATAAAGGAAATTGGTACTTTTTATAAAAAATACTTTTACAAAAGATACTTTTTATAAAATATGCTTTTATAAAAGATACTTTTTATTACAGGTTTTTCTTACCTTTTTAATGTGCTTTCCCTGAAGGTTTTTTTTAAAGCTACAAGTTAATTTTTATAAAATTTTCATTAAAGGTACTTTTTATGAAAAATACTTAAAAATATCCTTTTTAAAACGTACTTTTTATGTAAAGGTTTTTTATAAAAGGTTCTTTTCTTTATTTAAATTTAAATTTTCTTTATACTAAATTTTTATAAAGGAGCTTCTTATAGCAGATACTTTTAAAAGGTACTTGTTATAAAAAAAAAAATACTTTTATAAATGTACTTTTTATAGAAAATACTTTTAATTAAAGTTTCTTCTTACCTTTTTTAAATGTTCTTTTTTCTAAAGGGTGTTTTTCCTAAAAGGTATAAGTTACCTTTTATAAAATTTTCATATTATTAAATATACCTAAAAAAATTCTTTTTAAAAGTTTCTTTTTATATAAAGTTTTTTCTTTTTTTATAAAATGTTTTTTTTTCTTATAAAGTAAATTTTTATAAGAGGAACTTTTAATAATAGGTACTTTTTATAAAAGAATTTTTCTAAAAGAACTTTTTTTCTAAAAGGTATGCTACCATTTATACAATTTTCATAAAAGGTACTTTTTATAAAAAATACTAAAAAAAAATTCTTTTTAAAAGATAATTTTTATATAAAGTTTTTTTTTACAAAAGGTTCTTTTCTTTTAAAGTATCTGTTCAAAATTATACTTTTTATAGAAAAGCATGATTTATAGAAGTCCTTTTGATTAAGAATACGAAATTAAAGGTTTAGTACCATTTTCAATTCTGCTTTTTATAAAGGTTTCTTTTTGAAAAATATACTTTTTATAAACTTTACTTTTTTTTTAAGTTATCTTTTAAAAAGTTACTTTTTCCAATGGTACTTTTTATGTACCGTAATTTTTAAAAAAGTATTTTTTGCAAAAGGTGCTTTTATAACTTCTTACAAAAAATACTTTTTATAAAAGGTACTCATTATAAAATGTTCTTTTCTTGACCATTTTTCACTCATGTTTATTAGAACGAAATATTTTTTTTCTGCAAATAATAAAAATATTACGAGTATTTGGTTTTTTTTGGAAAAGGAACCTTAAAATTCCTTAGTATTAAAGTTTAATTATGTTGTTGTTAAGTTTGTATTCTAAAATTGTATCTGTTGCCAAAATATTAAAAACGATATGCTCTGTTTAAAACAGAAATTTAAGTGGTGGTTGTAATCATCTATTCGCCCTCAGAATACCATATCACTCGAAGACCATTAGGAAACATTGTGATGCCCCAACGACTATCTACCACCACAGTTCCTTATAGAACTCCAGTATCTTCAATTCTTAAGAAGCACCTGAAGCTTTTCACAACACTTATCACATACCTAAGACAGTCTAGATTCTCAGAGATTTTTGCTTCAAATAACTGAGTTCTTACAGAGCCGGGTAGTCGCAGAGAAGGTGTTGAAGTGATTTTCTCCTTCTCCTCCTTCTCATCTAGGCAGCTTGTCCAGCTGCTACCACTAGAGATTCCCATACACTCCCACAATGCTTACAGTTTTGGCGATTTTTCACATCGATTTTGGCGAAATATGTGAAAATAAATCTGACAACCCTGCTGGTATCCGTGAAATTTTGTCGTGTGTCATTCTCACTAGCAATCATCTCTTCCACAAAATTGTACACAAAATTATCACAAACATTCTCTTTCTCTCTTATGCTGACTCACTCACTCTCTTCTCTTCTGAATTTACCAGTCAGTAAATTAACCTACCAACCAACCAACTAACAAGTCATCCAGCCAGCCAGTCAGTCAGCCAATGCAATAAACAGCTAAAACCACCACATCTTTAGAGCAACTGCAATAACAAAAACAACAAAATTTCAATTCCGTACACAATTCCGTTTTCAACTTGTTCATGTTGACTTGAAATATTCTCATTTCAGTTGTGTTTTTCACATTGAAAACAACGGAGCACATGCGATAGTTTCAGTGTGAACGACGACGTACTTACTACATCTCTGGATTATTTTAAACAAAATCTAATAGTAAAACGTGCTTTTTTCTTTCTATTGTGTGTGTGTGTGTGTGTGCGTATGTGTTCGTGCATAAAATAAATAACTTCAGTTGAAAACGCGCTCTAATCTTAAAGATACAAAGTAATATATACTTCATAATAATAAATAAAATTATTGTACATACATACATATACCAGCAGCAGTAGTATTGTTTTTTTATATATGTACTTATATGTATATAATTTTTTTTTTGTTAATCTAAAGTTATATTGTGTCATTAGTATTTTAATCACTGCATACGGGCGGACAACACGCATATTTTTTAATTTCTGTTACTTTTTTTTTACATATTGAACCATTTGAAATTAATTCGAAAATATTTTATTTAAGGTTGTGTTTTTCTACTTTCTTTAAAATACAATACTGACTACGCGCGTTTTTACCAAATAAATTTAAACTTGATTTAAATCAGCTTTAATTGTATGCCAGAGTGTGTGCGTGTGCTTGTGTATAAGTTGGTTTTAATCTTTTTAAAAATGTGTTCACATGATTTAGTGTATGGATGTGTGCGTTTGTAGTTTCTGAAAGAAATAAAAAAAAAAATTATCGAAAAATTTTAACAATTTATTGAAAACTTTTTTTTAGAAAAGAAAAAAAAAAAACAAAGTAAAAAAATATTTTTTTTTTAATATTTTAACAACAACAATTAACAAGAGTGAAACTACTTAAACAAGAAAAAATTGAATAAAGCGTAGTAAGAAAAACAACGACAACAACAGCAAAATTCTAATAGAATCTTTTTGGGGAAAACCAGTTTTCAAATAGAGATTTTTTTTTGAGTGTCTTGTAAAAAGTTCGAAAAATAAAACTAAAAAAAGTGAGTTTAACTCAGTCTATGTATATAAAAATAAAAACTTGAAATTAAAAAATTTATATAAAACAGAAAACTAACAAAAACTATAATTATATGTACAAACATACATATGTATGTATGTATGTATGTAGTCTAAGACCATCATTTTTAATATAAAACAAAACCAAAGAAAGAAACACACATCTAAAATCAATTTTAAGGTTGGACAAAAACACTCGCCAAACACTCGTCACATACATACAAACACCTCTGATATTGATTGAAAATTTTATAATTTTTATTTCAAATTATTAACTTTTTTTTTTGTTATTTCTTCTATCTTGAATATTTGTTATATAATTATTTCAATTGATTTATTCTACAACAAAAAAAATATAATAAAAAAATAAAAAGATTGTCAGAGATAACAGGTTCTTCCTCGCCTCTATTTATAATTTAAAAATGTGTTGAAATGTAATAATTTATTGTTTTTGTATTGAATTTAGTTGTTTGATATTCTTTTGTTTTATCTTCTAAATGAGATCATATGTTTTTGTTGTTTCCTCTTCCCGCTTGTAATTTTTTATTAAATTTTGAAAATTTAATAAATGAAATGTTAAATAACAACTGACTAAACTTCAATATTGAGTAGGTTTTTTTTTTACAAATTGCAATATTGTAGTAACTTTAATATTGCTGAATTGTTTAAAGAAGAATAAAATATTTGCAATATTAATTTTTATAGCTTTTTTTGGAAGCCCCATTTAAAATCTTTAGCTTACACTGTTTCTTTGCCTCGGTTCCTAATGCCATTCTGCGAGATTTCATAAACATACTCGTATAAATCAATAATGTACATTTTGTAGAAAATGTTAACTCATAAATTACCAACAGCACTTTAACAATTATTGCAAAATACGATGACTTACCAAACATACAATGGTTTGTGAGTTGTACAAATGTTTATTTAAAAAAATTTTAATTTTAAATGTTGTTCAAAATATCATCAAAATACAATATCTTAAATTTTTAAACGATAAAGTATTTTTTTTTAAACACAATCGGACAATTCACAAACTATTGTAGATTGTAAGTTTTAGGGTAGTTGTTAACACTATACAGAAGTTCTAACAACATTAAGCTCTTAAAATGTTTAAAGAAAAATATTTAAAAAATAAAATTTAAATTTAAATTTTTACGAAAAAATATTTATCAAATAAAAAAGAAGTTAAAAATATGTTTCTTGTATCTTTTATAATCTAAATATTTTCCACTGAACTGAATGAACAATTAAGTTTGGATATATGAAAGTTCACAATAAAAGTTTGAAATATTGATAGAATGAATGAAATGATCTTACGAAAAATTATTTTTTTAACAATGACGTTATGACATTTTTTTGTTGTTGTTAATATTTAAAATAAAAATTTAAAAAGTTATAATATATATATGCATATGTATATATTTTAAACACAATGTTTTCTTAAAGTGTAATACACCAGAAAAGCCCATAATAAAAGTTTCGAAACTTCGAATTTTTCTGCAGTATATGATGAAAGTCTTTGTTATAAAAATTATTTAATAAACTTTTCTGCAGTGTATGATGTTTTTCATTTTTTTGGTAAAAAAAACTAAATTATAAACATTAAGAAATTTAAATACTTAATTTTAAAAATTTTAATAACAAATTTTACAAAGTTTTCTAGAAATTATTTAATTAGGCTTCAAGCGTTTCTGTTGTGTGCCTTAAAGAAATATTTGATATTTGTTATTAAACTTATTTTTGTTAAGCTAGAATATAGAATTCGATAAATATTCGAATAGTATTTTTTATTCGAATAATTTTATATTCGAATAATTTTTTTTGCCGAATAAAATTTATTATTTGAATACATTTTTTATATGCATAATTTTTGCAAATAATTTCTTTATTCGAATAAATTTTTATTCAAAAATTTTTGTGTGCCTTAAAGAAATATTTGATATTTGTTATTAAACTTATTTTTGTTAAGGTAGAATATAGAATTCGATAAATATTCGAATAGTATTTTCTATTCGAATAATTTTTTTGTCGAAAAAAATTTAGTATTTGAATAAACTTTTGATATACATAATTTTTGCAAATAAAATATTTTATTCGCATAATTTTAATTCAAGAAATTTTTTTATTCGAATAATTTGTTTTTTCCGAATAATTTTTTTATTCGAATAATTTTTGCGAAATTTTTTTTTAATTTTTTTTGCTATTTTTATTTACGACTCCAAAATGTATAGAATCATTAGCCTTAAAAGTTACTTAAGCTGATGGCCTTGGTTGCTAGTGCTCTCTTTTTATCTGACTTTGTAATAAATAATTATTATTAAGTTTCTTATTAAATAAATAAATTAAAAGTTACTTATAACTTTGTTAACTATTCTTCTGATAACTTGTATGTACCGAGTATGTACTTGTATATAGAGAACCGATTTCACCATATAAATTTAAATGTTGCTAACTCTAGGTATCAAGAAAAAAATTAATACTTAATTTAAAATTTATATGCATGTATATGTACATAAATATTTATATAAATCAAAAAGTACCGCAAACTAGATGTTTACGTCAAAGTTATCACTATGAAATATAGGTGATAGCTTTAGTTAATTATTTATTATTTGATTAATATTTTTATACAAAATTACAGCCTAAGAAATTGTTAGAATTTTTTCAAGTATTGATACAGGACGGAATTCATGGGTTTTAGTCTCGAGATATGTTAGAAGACCATCAACATCTGCTTAAGGAGAAATCAACCTAAAAAACTCTTAATAATTTTATTACGAAAGCGCTAAGGCCCACTATTCGTGAGAGCAGTATTCGTAATTATATATAGAAGATCAAGAATTGTTGATACACCAGATGTTTTATAGTTTTCCAAATCATAAAATCCTTCATTAAAAGCCAGTACTATTAGCCGCTAAATTTTGAGTTTCCGATATATTAGAAAGCATAACATATTCGAATCTACCTAATGGTAAATAAATGTTCTAAATAAAATTTCTACCACCTCTTTTATCATTATCTACTCTAAAGTTGAAGGTGCTACTTTGCAGTTAAACCTGTACTGCCTTAATTCTTGTAGCGTTAAAATTTATGTACGTATCTTGATTGTTTTTTTATGAACGTTAATATTTTGAACTTTGAACCGTTGTATCAATACTGAAACTGCTATGTCATCAAACTCAAGGTACCGCCGGTATAAAGGTATCGGTAACGAAAGCGTCCCTAGTTTTTATTATGTTTACAGTGAAAAATAGTAACATGAATTATATGTTACTAAAAACTTATATATCTTTTTCGAATAAAAAGCCTATTCGGATACAAATTTTTCGAATAAAAAATATTAATATAATAGAACCAAAATCTTATATTCAGATAAATATTATTAGAATAACAAAAAAAAAAATTAGTTTTTTTATTTTATTCGAATAAAAAGCTTATTCGGATAAATATTTTTAAACAGCTTATTCGGATAAATATTTTTAAACAGCTTATTCGGATAAATATTTTTTGAGTTTAAAAATTTTAATATTTTATTTGAACAAAATACTTATTCGGATAAAAATTATTGAAATAAAATAGTTTTTTATTCGAATAATAAGTATATTCGGAAAAATATTTTTTGAATGCAAAATATTCGAATAAAAAATATAATTATTTTATTCGAACAAAAACGTATTTGGACTTTTGAAATAAAAAAGAAACGCAGAGGTTTTTCGAATACTTATTTGGACAAAAAGTATTAGTATTTTATTCGAACAAAAAACTTATTCGAATAATTATTGTTGAAATAAAAAAAAATTGTTTATTCGAATAAAAAGCTTATTGGGTTAAATATTTTTTGAATGAAAAATATTAATATTTTATTCGAATAAAATACTTATTAGTTACTTATATTATGGGGTTAAAAAATATTCTAACTTTAAAAACAACTTTGCGTGCATTTTAGGGCCAACTTCAAAATTAAAAGCTATATATTTAATGCAGGCGAACTAGGTTTCTTTGTGTTAGGCTTTTGTTTTGCTAGGTTTCTGCTAGTTTTAATTATTACTATACCATCTGCCGTTAAAGCCTGTAGTTTCGGTATTGAGCTCTAAGTAAATTAGTAAAAAAAGGTTTGATATTTCTTATGGTTTTAAAATTAATGCAATTTATATATTTTCTTGTTTCAGCAATAAAAAAATATCGATTTTTATTTAATATACAATAACAAAATCAAGAATTTATTCCCAAATACTGTAGTTAGGTGTGTATTACTTGTCATTTAAGGTGTCTTTGTTTGCATAATGTAAAGCCTATTTTTTATATATTGTTAATGTCCTTAAAAAAGGTTTATATAAATGCAGAGTTTATTTGCATAATATGACGTAAAAAGTAATACAATAATTAAAAAAACAATAGTCAACAATTTTATCAATATTTTGTTTTTTTATATTTTTTTTACAAAATCTCATCATGAAAATATTTATTTATTTGATTATATAACAGATGTTAATAATAATGGTTAGTTTTTAGAATAAAATTTTAATAAAATACATTTCAGTTTGTTTTTTTTTTACTTTTTTCTTTGTTAAATTATAATTAATTTCATTTTTTAAACAACAAATGTAGAAATACGTTTATCAGTGTTCGTTTTTTGCAATTATTTTTGCAAATGTAAAAAAATATTTTTTATTTTATTTTATTTTTCTTTTATATTTTTTGCACTTGTTTTTTAGCATTCTCTCATTGTATTGGGTGGGGGAATGGGAGTTTTTCACGCTCATTTACTCTTTCTCTCAAATGTTTGTTTCGGTATTGAAGAAAAAAAATTTTTTTCAAGGTCTTTTCATATGAGCCAATCTAAGAAATAATTTATTTGTTTGTTTGTATAGGTGTTTATCAAAATAGTGTTAGTGAGTTAGCAAAGCAAAATAAAGCGACTTACATACATATACAAGCATTCTTCACTTATATTTATATAATATTTATCGTATTATTTTTTGCTCATGTCTTTTACAAAAATTCTATAATGCAGTATATAAAAAAAACAAAACGATACGAAAAGAAAAGCAAATAGTCAAGGTACTTGTTTTACCAGAAAGCTTAAAGCAAACAAGCAAAAAAAAAAAAACAAAAAATAATAATAAAAATGAAGAAATTGAAAACGTGCTATCAAAAGCAACCATAAACTGTGCCAAAAAGAAAATTTTTCCTTAGTTTATATATGTGAACATTAAATTTCATCATAGATGGTTTCTTGGGATTATATTTTTATGACACCTTCTAATTTGTTTTAATAAATTCATATAATTTCTTTTCTTTTGCCTGCCAAAGGAAGGCAAACAAAAAAAAAAAAAGAAAAAGAAATATAATTTCAATCGTTGCTATACAGAGTCACTTAAAAAAAACTATTGTAATTTCTAAATAAAATTGCATATTTATAGATAATAAACTAGAATCGAGGGTAAGTTATTAATATGTCTTTACAAAATCATATAAAAGCAACTAGAAACTAAAAAAAAATATTTTTAATAAAAACTTTTATGTGAAATATGTAATTTTTAAATGATTTTATAAAACAAACGTTTATAAATCACTTTTTAAAAATATGATTTGAAATTTTTTTTTAAATAAACCTTTTTAAAAGCTATTATAAAAAATGTACTTTTTGAATGATATGTCTATTTTTATTTTTTGAAAAAAGTATTTTTTTTTATTTTTTGAAAAGGTAAAGTTTTGTTTTTTTAAAGTACTTTTATATTTTTTTTATTTTAAATTTAAAAAAAAAAATATTTTTAAACTTAAAAAATATTTCATAGAAGTATTTTTATCTGAACTATTTTTTTTTAATTATTTCTTAAAACATTCTTGTTTTTTTTTTAATTAAAAAAAAAAAAAACTTTTTAAACTTAAAAAAAAATATTTGTTAGAAGTATTTTTATGTAAAATATTTTTTTAATTATTTCTTAAAACAAACTTGTTTAAATGACTTTTTCAATTTATGATTAAAAAAAACACTTTTTTAAAAAAATAAACCTTTTTAAAAGCTATTAGGTACTTTTTGAGTGATATGTTGATTTTTATTTCTTGAAAAAGTACTTTTTAGTTTTTAAAAAAAAATCTTTTATTTTTGCTTTTTGTAAAAGTACTTTTTTAGTTTTTGAAAAAGTACTTTTTCAGTATTGGAAAAAGTAGTTTTTTTATTTTTTTACATTATTTAAAAAAATCACAGATGAAATTTGAAGTCAAGCTTAATTTCGTTTTATTCTCTCTAAGAAATTTAATTTATTTTTTCTTAGAAAGAATAAAACGAACTTATGCTTGACTTCATCTCAGTGTTGGGATCTGACAATGAGAAAATTGTACCAAATCTGCATCAATAGTACCAAAATTTTGCATTTAAAAAAAAAAAAAACAAACAAAACATACATGCATGCAGTAGCTCGACATTATAATAGGAAAAATTAAAAATCAAAAAAATCAAAACTCCACCAAAGTAAGCATCTAAATCCGGATGAGTATTAATGGAGTTATTATTAAGCATATTGAAGAGCCGTCTAATTACCAAAAAAGACCTTTCGATTTTTTAATAGAAAAAAAAAAAAAAAAATGGAAAAATATATCAGCCGAATACTGCTGGAAACTAATTGAGGCGATGAGACTATATTTCAAATGCTGTAGTTCAGCAAAAAGGTCTTACAAACTAAAGGCTATCAAAGTAAATAATAAAAACACTGAACATAAATCAAGTATGTTGAAATTTAAAAATAAGAAGAAATGTTTATTAAGAAGAAATTTTATATGAAAGTGTACCAAAAAAGCACGACGAGTACCAGCGTACCACTGATGTGTCGATTGTACCAAATTTGGTACAATTGTACCACAAATCCCAACACTGCTTCAACTGCATGTAAAATAAATAGTTCGACTAATAAAAAATTTCAATTAAAAAACTTTTTAAACTTTAAACTATTTTTATGGAAAATATTGTTTTAAAATTATTTCTTAAAATAAACTTGTTTAAAATGATACCTTTTTAAAATTGTAATTTGAAAAGAAAAACTTTATTTAAATAAACCTTTTTGAAAGCTATTATACAAAAAGGTACTTTTTAAGTGATATTTTTTTTTTATTTTTTGAAAAAGTACTTAATTATTTTTTAAAAAAGTACTTTTTTATTTTTTGAAAAATTATAAAAAACCTTATTATTTATTTTTTGAAAAAGTACTTAATTATTTTTTTAAAAACGTACTTTATTGTTTTTTGAAAAATTATAAAAAAACTTTTAAAAAAGTACCCTCTTTTGAAAAAGTACTTATGTAAAAGGTACATTTTAAAAGTATAACTTCTTAAAATATACTTTTTTTTTAAATGTTGTATATTTTCAAAGTGTACTTTTAAGAACTACTTGCTTTAAGAATACAAATTAACAAAGCACATTTTTTAAAGAAGTATTATTAAAATATAATTTTTTTAAAAAGTACTTTTTTACAATAAACAATTTTAAATTACTATTTTTTTAAGATTCGTTTTTTTTCCCTTTTAAGCAACAAACTATTTAGAGGGCGAAACCTTTCGGCTCATTGTTATATCAATAGCAAAAGTTAGGGTTTTATCGGAGCGATAAGTAGTTTTGCATTATAATAGCGAGGGTAAGGTTCGCTACTCTAACCTACTTTTAAAGGGCGTGATAGTAAAAGGTTATTTTTAGGTTACTTATAATAACAAAAAATTAGTTATCTCTCCAATAAAATCCTAGCTATTGGCAAATTACAATAACGAGCCTAAAAGTTACAATTTTGTATAAAAAGAATATATAATTTAAACAATTTTGGAAGTATAGTTCTACACAATGAGACTTTGGACTAGAACTTTTTACAAAGTACTTTTTTAAATTTCAAGTATTTTAAATAACTGCCCGAAATTTTAACTTCATATTTTTGAAAAGCCTGCAGTATAACTTTTTTTTCATAAATATTTATCGATGCCCCAGTAGGCCCGTAGGTAGTGTGCAAGCCTCTATTAGTCTGGGGGTTGTGGGTTCGATTTGCATCAAAGATTCTGGGTGTTTCACTACAACGAGTGAAGGTCTTCGTTACTATGTTGGTTAAATTAAGTTGGAATATAATTTGTAATTAATAATTGCAACATTTAATAAATAAAATAAAAATAAATATTTATGTAAAATTGCGTTAAAATTATGTAAAATTTTCCGCTCGAATTAAAAAATTTAGCTTATTTTCCTTTTTTTGCCCAAAACTTTCAAGTGTATTATATTATGCATTTTTTAAATGTGTAATACATTTTATTTATACACACACACATTATAAAAAAAGAAAACAATTTTTATTTTTAAATTGCTGAGCTGTGTACTGCTGTTACGCTAACAATTTTTTTTAATGTTTAATGGTCAAGGCCACTTGGTTTATTATGCTCAAAAAAAAAAAAAAAAAATTAACAATAAACTGTTTTAATTGTTATAAAACATTTTGTTGCTTTTGTTATCGTTATCAAAAAAAAAAATAAAAAATTGTTGCAATAACATAAACAATATGAAATTAAAATGACATTTTGAAATGGAAAATTAATGTAATTTTAGGATTAATTAATTTTTTATGAAAAATATTTGTTGTTTAATTAATTATTATTACTTCAACGATTAACAGACCTATAAGCCTTTTATCAAACGTGTCAAAGTTATTTGAGAGAATATTAATAACTAAGCTGAATCCAATTCTTAGCGCGAAAGGATGCATTCCGAACCATCAATTCGGCTTCAGAAAACAACATAGTACGATCCAACAAACACACAGATTAGTAAATGTAATTAAAACGACCTTTGAAGAAAAAAAAAATACTGTTCTGCGCTCTTTATCGACGTTTCTCAAGCATTCGATAAGGTTTGGCACGAAGGCCTAATATTTAAGCTAAGGCTGAACTTGCCCGAAAACTTGTATAAGCTCTTAAAAGATTATTTAACGAATCGCAAGTTTTTATTAAAAGAAGGTGACTTTTTAAGCTCGCCACAGCTCATTGAAGCCGGAGTTCCCCAAGGTAGTATTTTGGGACCAATTTTATATTTACTGTACACATCGGATATGCCAATTAGCACCCTAGTCCACACATCAACTTTTGCAGATGACACAGCTTTTTTAAGTATTCATGAAAGTGCCCAAGAAGCATCACAACTTTTACAAGACCACATACTCAATTTGGAAAAATGGCTAGAAAAATGGAGAATAAAAGTGAATGAACAAAAATGCACTCACATAACTTTCACACTGCGCAGGGACTCATGCCCTCCTATTCGCATAAATAACCAAATGATACCATAGCTTTCAGACGTTAAATACCTGGGTATACATCTTGACCGCCGCCTTACTTGGAAAAGCCACATTGACTTCAAGTTAACACAAATGAAACTAAAAGCAGTACAACTAAATTGGCTTATTGGCAGAAACTCCACCCTGAGCCTAGATTGTAAACTTCTACTGTACAAGTCGGTCCTCAAACCAATTTGGTGTTATGGGATTCAGTTATGGGGCACTGCCTCAGCTAGCAATGTAGAAAAAATTCAAAGGCGCCAAAATAAGATTTTACGTATTATTACATCTGCTCCCTGGTATATAAAAAATTCGAACATCCACAAAGACCTAAACATGCCATCAGTTAAATCAGAAATAGCGGAACATGCAGTCACATATCTAAAGAGGCTTGAATCTCATCCAAACCCTTTGGCGCGTAACATGCTGAATGAACCTGGTTACATTCGACTAAAAAGAAGAGATACTGCTTTTCTTGGCCGTACATTAGAGGGATGACCCGCAAATGATTTCGAAATCCGTGAAACAAACATTATTTTTGTCTAGCACTGGCTGGACTTAAAAAGAATATTTTATTTTAGACTTAAGATACGAGTAATTATTGTTAGTTCAAAAATTATTGAAGATACAATAAATAAATTATGAAAAAAAAAAAACGATTAATATGTAGGTAAATATAGTGAACCTTGACAATTATATAATTTTCAATAAATTTTTAGATTTGCTGTCTACTCCGGATTTAGTAGATGTTTAGTTATATTTTTAAATTTTACAATGATAGAGAAAAGCCATCATAACGGTAATGTAATTTGACAGCAATGTTATGAAAATTTTCTTAATTTTTAGCCCATAAAACTTATCATCCTTGTGATGTTTATCCTTACATTAGTTGCACATTTTGTCATCAAATCAATAGCAACGATCACAATTCCGTCATCAGTGCACAATGACACAAGTTGAACGATTCAAATGAAATTTTCTGTAGACATGTAATTAGCTAACGAAAATCAAATCAAGTCAACGAAAAAAAAATCTGCAACATTAAGTTTAAGCAAATCCCACAATGCCCAATATAAATGTCGAAAATCCCAAAATTAGAATTTTTTTTGTCTTTTGCCCATATAGTCCACATATGGAATAGTGGTCATGAAATGCTTTTAGCAATAGTTGGGAGTATTTATAGCTTTATTACGGCAGCATTTTTCCGATCCCAGTTTTGGGATTTTAGAACAAAAGTCAAAATTTCGATGTAAAATAGGTCAAATTAAAGGACCTCCATCTTCTACAAGGATGATAATTTTTACACGAAATTTAAACGTACCTACATATTGTTAGCTTACACAAAGATATAACATTTTTATATATTCCTTAAGAAATTTTTTTTCTATTAAAAAAAATAAGATTGACGGCCCTTTTTAGGCTAAATGCTCAAAACTTCAATAATTTGGGAATTTTTAAAATGAAAATCATTTAGTTTTCAACTCAGAGAAGATATAATCATGAAATTTGTCCACAATATTTTAAATTTCGCTCACTAACTATGGAAAAATAGGTAAAAAAATTTGCCGAAAATTGTTTAAAATATTTTGAAAAAACTGGACCAGGGTATGGAAAAAAAATCAAAAAATTTTATTTTAAAATGCTTATAACTGGCTCGTTTTAAAACATATTTTACAGATTAAATCATAATTTTATAGATATTAACAGACCTTTAAGAAGAAAGAAATGCCCAGCTCTAAACTAAAATAAATTGCAGAGGCGAGGTATCCAACTTTGCCAACCCTTCCAAGCTGAGATACTCCTCTGAGAGCTGAGATACTCCTCTGCTATGCTCATGCCAAATTTTGAATCAATCGTCTTAGGCCTTTACAAATGGCTAATTTATTTCCAAAATAATTTGATTCTGTCCCACTATGCAGTGCATATAAAAATATGTGTCTCTTTTTAAAAGGGTGGATTTTTAAAAATCCACTTATGACAATCTAAAAAAAACATTTTTCGTTCGATTTAATTATACTTTCTTAAAAGGCACTTTTTTTTAAAAGTACTGTTGTGAAATTACACATTAGAGTGTACTTTTTTTTATTTTCCTAAAAAGTACTTTTCAATTTTAATCCGTGTTGGTGTAAAATATTAATAAATTAAAAAGATACCTTTTAGAGGAGACCGTTTTAAAATTTTTATTTAAGGTACCTTTTTAAAAGTAACTATTTTAAAAGAGGTAATTTTTCTAAGAGTTATTTTTCTAAAGCTACTTTTTAAGCTTTCTTTCTTAAAGAGTTTTATAGTTTAGCTTGATTTTTTTGCTAAATGCCCACTTTACATTTATGTATACGTTCATTTTCAACAAATTTTTTAAAAATTTATTTTTTTATATGTAATTTTTCACAGGTTTTTTGTAATGAGGTGGGTGGAGTCTTTTCAAACAGTATTTTTTAATTTGTTTTCGAGATGTACTTATAAAAAATTAATGAATTTAACGGTTATTTTCAACAAATACTATTTTGAAGGCTGTTCTATAAATAGTACTTTTCAAAATAGTACTAAAAAACTTAACCACAAAAAAAAAAACTTTTAAAACATACACTTTTTCTAGAAGCTAATTCTTACACGGTACTGAACTTTTTTGAAAAGGTGCATACTTAAGGCACATTTTTAGAGGAACTTCTATTTAAAGGGTCTTTTATTTTTAAATAACTATTTTAAGAAGTAATTTTAACAGCTGCTGTTTCAAAGTGACATTTTTAAGAATTTCAATTTTTAAAGCTACTTTCTTAAAATGTCTTTAAAGTACCTTTTCAAATAATGCATTTATAAGATTATTTTTGTAAAGTTCTTTTTTTAAATTTTCTTAAAAGATACTCTCCTAAAAGGTCCTTTTTAAATATTACATTTTTCAAAAATTATTTAAAAATAATTGTAGTTTTTAAAGGTACTTTTGAATAGGTGCTTATTAAAGTTATATTTTCAAATGTACCTTTTGAACGGAATTTTTAAAAGTACTTTTTAAACGGTATGTATTTTAAATGCCCTTTTTAAAAGGTACTTTTTTTAGGGAGTACTTCTTGAAAGATATTTTTTAAGAAGTACTTCTTAAAAAACTCCATTTAAAAGGTAATATGTTTAAAGCTATTCTTAAGATACTTTTTGAAATGAAAAGTACTTTTTTATATAACGGTAATTTTTCTAAAGTACCTTTCTTAAAAGGTGCTTTTTTAGTACTTCCTTAGGAAGTACTTCTTAAAAGCTATGTTTTAAAAGCTATGTTTTAAGAAGTACTTCTCAAAAAACTCTATTTTAAAAGTTATTTTTTATATAATACTTTTTGAAATAAAAAGTACATTTTTATATAACTGCGTAATTTTTTAAAATGCCCTGTTTAAAAGGTCCTTTTTTAGTACTTTTTGAAATAAAAAGTACATTTTTATATAGCTGCATCATTTTTTTAAAGGTACTCTTTTTAAGGAGTACTTCTTAAAAGGTATTTTTTAATAAGTACTTCTTAAAAGCTATTTTTTTAAGAAGTACTTTTTAAAAAACTCTATTTAAAAGGTAATTTATAACATATTTTTAGAAGGTACTTTTTTTAACTAAAAAGTACATTTTTATATAACTGGGCAATTTTCATAAAATACACTTTTTAAAAGGTACTTTTTTAGGGAGTTATAATATATTTTTAGAAGGTACTTTTTGAAATAAAAAATACATTTTTATATAACTCGATAATTTTTTAAATGCGTTTTTTAAAGGTACTATTTCACGGCGTACTTCTTAAAAAACTCTACTTAAAAGGTATTTTTTTATAATGTATTTTTTAGAAGGTACTTTTTCAAATAAAAGATACATTTTTATATAACTGGATAATTTTTTAAAATGTCCTTTTTATAAGGTACTTTTTTAGGAAAATATTTTTAGAAGGTACGTTTTGAAATAAAAAGTACATTTTTATATAACTGGATAATTTTTTAAATGCGTTTTTAAGGTACTTTTTCAAGGAGTACTTTTTAAAAGGTATTTTTTCTTCTTAAAAAAGTACAAAAGTACCTTTTAAAAAGGTATTTTTTAAGAAGTAATTCTAAAAAAAAACCTTTTAAAAAAGGCATTTAAAAAAAATACCGTTTGAAAAGTATTTAAAAAATTAATTTTTATAAGGTATTTTTAGAAACTACTTTTTGAAATGAAAGGTACATTTTTATATAACTGGGTAATTTTTATATAATGCCCTTTTTAAAAGGTGAAAAAGTACCTTTTAAAAAAAATTACCTTTGGGTAATTACCTTTGGGTAATTTTTTTAATGCCTTTTTTAAAAGATAATTTTTTAGGGAGTAAAATTTATTTTTTAATGAGTTCTTGTTAAAGTACTCTTTAAGGTACTTTTTGAACTAAATGCCTTTTTTAAAAGATATACTTGTTAAAATACTCTATTTAAGATATGTTTTTTCATAAGATATTTTTATTTAAAAGTACTTTTTAAGGGCATTCTTAAGGTTGCTTTCTTAAGAACTTTACAAATATTTCTAGATAAAAAAAGAAAATAATGCCCAAAACAAATGAATTCCCTATGTAGGAACACTACATGTGATTGATTTGTAAATATGATTTGTAAAACATTTTTTATTTTAAAAGTCTTAATAAATTAATAAGATTTTAACTACTTCACACTCTATAAAATAAGAAAAAACACATTTTCTTTTAAATAAATTATTAAACCAAATGTATTTGTACCTAAAACCAGACAATTGATGTACATATACAAAAAATTATCCTCCCCCAATTTATTTTTCAATCATAATTAATTTATTTATGAGAAAGTTTTTTACAAAATAGTAATAAACATACATCATGCACATACCATATGTATGTCAACTCATAAAGAAATTATTTGGTGAATTTGAAGAAAAAACAATCAATGAATGATGAAGTCTGAAATGCGGGTTATCGATACCACAACTAAATGTTGAGTTAAGCATTTCAATATGTTTTTTGAAGAAGTTTTATGGGGTGAGAAGTTTAATAAAAAAAATTAAAAATCACACCACTACAAAAATAATTTTAAATGGAATACAAATCGAAATGCTGGACAACTTTTTTGAGTTCCCGCATTTGAAATGTTTAAATTTTTGTTTGCTTTAAAACGATTTCAATTTATTTAAATAATTCATGTTTTAATTTATTTAAACAATATTTCAATAATTTATATCTAGTAAAAACTCTATTAGTTCCATTTTTAGTTCTAAAACTCACATGTAGCGTTAGCGTGAGTTCTAGCTTGACGTGAGTGATGTTTAATAATTTCAACCAAGAAACTGGTTCTACAAATGTATCAGGAAGCCAGCTTTGTGAAATAGTTTAAGAGTCATTTATCTATGCAATCATCCCTAGGTTTAAATGTTATTGAGGAAATTATGTAAATCCCGGAGGAGGCCTTTTTAAAATTTTTAAATTCTTATATTGTTTCTGTTTTAATTACATTTTCTTTAAGTGGGAATGAAGACAGTAAAATGGCCGTTAAACTGTTGTAAAAGGTATTTTTAAGGGGGAGTTTTTAAAGATAATTTTTTAAATTTCCTTTTTTGGGGTTTTTTTTTTGCAAGAGGCACATATTACAAAAGCATAATTTTATAGATTAATTTTTGAAAACTATAACTTTTTTAAGCCATTTTCTAGAAGATACTGGGTACAGGGTAAACTTTTAAACGTTTTTTTAAGATACTTTTTGAAAATGACGTCTTTTTAATAATAATCATTTTTTTTTAAGGAAATTCTTTAAAAACTTTATTTTTTGAAATGTACTTTTTAAAGTTGCCTTTATAAAAAGTATTTTTTTACGTAGACTTTCGTTTTAATAATCACTTCCAAGGGGTTTTTTTGAAAATATATTATTTTTTGTAAGTTCTATATGGTTTTTCAGTGGTACTTTCTGAACGGATTTACAAAAAGTTTGCTTGAAAGGTACTTTTTAAAGGTGCCTTTTTTAAAAAGTACTCTTTTACGTACACTTTCGTTTTAATAAACGCTTTCAAAACGAATTTTTTAAAGATTCACTGTTGATAGTTGGGTTTTCAGTGGTACTGTCAGATTTGTAAAAAGTTACTTGTTTAAAAAAGTCCTTTTTTAAAAAAGTACTGTCCTAAGAGATATTTTTTGAAAAGCTCCTAACATATATTTTTTTTAAAAGTACTTTAGAAATGACCTTTCTCTATGGGCGCGAATTAAAAAAGCGCGAATTTAAAAGATGGCTTTTTGCAAGGTACTCCTTAAAGATACCTTTTTAAAAAGTTCTTTTTTACGTACACTTTCCTTTAACAAACACTTTAAAAAGGTAGTTTTTGTCTTATTTTTAAAAGTTTCATTGTTGATAATTGGTTTTTCGGTGGTACTTAGAGAATTTGTAAAAAATTATTTGTTTTAACGCGTACTTTTTTGAAAAGTACTTTCCTAACAGATATTTTTTGAAAAAAACTTCAGAAAAGACCTTTCTTTATCGGCGCAAATTTAAAAAAAATTTAAAGTTGTTTTTTGTAACGTACTTTTTAAAGGTGCCCTTTTATTTTAAAAAAGTACTTTTTACGTACACTTTCATTTAAATAAACACTTTAATAATACTTTTTTTGGATTATGGATTATTTTTCAAGGTTTATTGCTGATAGTGGGTTTTTCAGTGATACTTTCTTAAAGGATTTGTTAAGAGTTACTTGTACAAAAAGGTACTTTTTTAAAAAGTACTTTCCTTAGAAATATTTTTTGAAAGTACTTCAGAAAAGTCCTTTCTTTATCGGCGCGAATTAAAAAAATATTCAAAACCTTTTTTTTTCAAAAGGTACTTTTTAAAGGTGCCCTTTTAAAATAGTACTTTTTTACGTACACGTTCGTTTTAAAAATTTTCAAAATTTTTTTTTTTTTTGAAAATGGATTAGTTTTGAAGGTTTATTGCTGATAGTTGGTTTTTCCGTGGTACTTACTTTCTTAAAGGATTTGTAAAGAGTTACTTGTTTAAAAAAGTACTTTTTTAAAAAGTACTTTTTTAAAAAGTACTTTCCGAAGAAATATTTGTTGAAAAATACTTTAGAAAAGTCCTGTCTTTAACGGCGCAAATTAAAAAAAAAAAAATATTAAAGCCATCCACACCAAAAACTTTGTTAGTTCCGCCTTAAACTATGCCTATGGTTATAGTTATGTCTTTACTTTATAATACAGCGCCATCTGTTAGTTGTTAGTGCTTCAGTTATGCTTTATGTATTTACTTTACTACTAAAATAACTGCTTTTTTTTCTCCAATTTCTCTTGGAAATAAGATATTTTTTCGGAAAAAAAGTATCCTACAAAATTTTTGCGGTGAAAAAGTATCCCACAAAATTTTGTTAAAATCCATGCAGTAGTTTTTACGTGATGCGAATGCAATGGGTTACTATTTTATTATACATATGTATAGATAAGTATCTCGCAATATGTTATTGAGAGCTGTAGAAAACTCTAAAATAGCTCATGAAATTTACTTGTTCGGAGGATTTTAAAGTATCGCTTTTTACTCTTCCGTTTTACACCTACAACTGAATATTCTTAAGACTTAAAAAATGCCATGAAAAAAAAGGCGTCATGTAAAGGCACATAAATTTATGTAGCAGCTCTGAAAAAGAATAGAGAAAACTTGAGCACATTTTGAAACTTTTAATCTGATTAAAAGTTCTGTTAACAATTTTATTAGCTAATTTTGAGTTAGTATATGAATTGCTGAGTACATAGCAATTAAGAATGACAAGACGTTACCACATAACTATTAGGTGCTAGATGGTATTGTGACAGCTCTTGAACCATACAATGATATAGTGTGTATGTATACATATACATATGTACATGCTTGTATATTCTTTATCTCAACAATATTTTTTTTCACTATTTACTGATAAGTTTTTAAAATTTTTTTTTTATTATGTCTTCCTAAATATTTAATTGGAGAAGCGTTCAATTTATACAGACTTTTTATTCAAAGTACAAATTTTTTGCTTTTTACATATACATATTCATAAAATATAATACTTTTTTGGTTTGTATGTGATAAATTATCTTACACGATACAAAGTATATTATTTTAAAGGGGAGTTTAAACATACGATTTTATTATGTGCTAAAACATATTATCTCATAAAGAGATATTCATTTATGTAACATACATACATACATATGTTTCTTCACCAGTTTATATGCGTTAGATAGAAACATTTTTTTATGATAAAACTCAATAGATAACAAGTTCAAATACTTAAGTTTTCAAAATGTATCAAACTGTAAGACTCTTAATTTTATGGCGCTGCATATTTGGCTGTTATATTTACTTTGTATGGAGGTACCCGTCTCATATTTTATTATAAAAAACTTCTTATGGAAAAAAGTATCCTACCTACCTTCAGAATTTTTTTAAAATTAATCGACTGGTTTCACGTGACTGCCAAGTATTCCAAAAATTATTGTTCTATATTTCATATCAATCGCTATTTGCATCGGCAACAAAATTATCAAAAAATATTTTATAAAAAGACACGGTCCTGTTAGAGTTTTATTGTTCGAATAGATTATCTATACATATAATAAAATAGTAAGTCATTTCCTGTCTGTCTTTCTTTTTTTGAGTTCGCATCACGTAAAAACTTGAGGATGGATTTTAACAGAATTTTATAAGGAGGTACCTTAGTATCCCAATTCCAATATAGGATTTTACTTTTTTTCCTCCAAAAATATCTTGGTTCCAAGAGAAAGTGTAGAAAAAGCAGTGAAAGTATGCCGACTTTTTTTTTGTAATTTAAAGGTACTGCATACTTTAAGGCGTCATTTATTTTTTAAAGCAGGATAATTTAAGCAATGTTGCGCAATAGATGGCGTTGTTTTAAAATAATGATTAACTCATTTTCTGTCTGTCTTTTACAGAGCTTTACAATAGAATTTTATATAAATTTTAGAATTTTATCCAGGAATGGATACCTTTATATAAAGAAAATACGTAAGAGTCGTACAATTTGCTGTGCATTACTTTCACACAAAATCGAACACAATATTGTCAGGACGCACACAACGTGTGTGCAAAGCGCCGTTAACGCTTTGCAATTGGAAAATTTAAAACTTACGTTAGCAAGTGAAGTTGGCTGCAAATCAACTGACATTTTTTTAGAGTAACTTTCTGATCTCTATTTTACAGTTTTTTACAAGTTTGTCATTCAGTGTGTAATTTCTACAATACATATTCAATTCCGATGTCCGTCTGCCCATCTCTGTTCGGGTTAAAATCAACTTTGCCCAGGCGCTAGAATGGATAGAGAAAATTTAAGCCCACAAATCTGCCAGGCATGCTCTTGTAAAATTTTCTATTGCAATTCAGCAACATCACAACATTCCATTTGAAGCTCGCCTACCATATTTTTTCTGGTTGTTTTTTTTCGGTTGTAATGATTTTCGTTTGCTTTTTTTTTGCTACTAAATATTAGACGGCGACCAATAGATCGCCTACAGATCTCGGCTGGTAATAACCCCCTGGGAGGGATGATTTTGTGTTTAGGTTGTGCTTTGAGTTTTTTCTTCTTTAGTCTAACCATTCGAAGGCAATTTGGATTGCAGGACGGTCCTACGGAGCTCAGTAGGAGGACGAAGGGTCTTTTTGGGGGGTTAATATTGGTGATTATCGCGAATAATTATTCCTATTTAAAAACTCCCAAATTTTTTTTATCTACCGTAAAATACAGGTAAATTTGTTATTGGAATCATTCACAATAGAATATTTGGGGGTGTTTTCATGGGAATAATTATTTGTCGTTATTATTTTTATTTTACTTAGGTGTGACCGTTTTTTTTACCAAGGATTTTATCGCCGCGTTAAAGTTAGATGCTAGACAAGCTGGCGATCAGCGCGCTTAAGATTTAGATTTGACTGTAAATGAATAAATTTTTTATATTTAAAATTATTATTCGTATTAAATATTAAAATACTAATAAGTCAGGCTTAAGTTCGTTTAGTCCCTCATCCATTGAGTAGAAAGAATATTTTTTTATATAATTAGGGAATTAATTAAAAAAAAATGGGAAAAATGTTTCACCAGTTTTGATCATATAATTTGTAAATAAATTTCCAATTTAATTGTTTTTTTTTCAACTTTTTCCAGGAGTAAATTCAAAAACACAAACAAATTTATTTAAACAAAAATTAAATTATATTAATTCTTTTATTTTCTAGAAGTCTCTTTAGTCTGCCAGATTAAGAAGTGTGATCACTTTTTATTATAATTTATGTGTGTATTTATATTTAATGTATTATAGGCAAAACTTTAATAGTTTGTCTGAACTAAGTCAGGTCTCAAACCAACAACAGTGGGAATTTGTAAAACTAACTACTGTTTGCTCATCAACATTTTAAAATATATTTTAGTTTTCATTATTTAAGAACAACAATGGCGTGTGTAAATAATTTAATATAAAAGTTCATAACATTTTGATATCAGAAATCATCATAATGTCTTGATTATTGCTTTTGATGTTGTCAACCATTTTTAATGTGATCATTATTAACTCTCTTTTGCTTGCTCTCACTTTTGTTATGTTCTCTTAAAACAAAAATATCAACAACACTAGAAATAATAATAAAACACCTGAGCCAAGCCATACATATTTTAATTTGTCTTAGATAATAAAGAAAATTCAGCCTTGTCATAACTGTATACCATGGAAGGCCATTTTGTAAAATTCAAAAGGAAAAAAAAACCGTGCATTTTTTTTTGGACTAAAATTTATTTTATAAAATTTAATTAATTTATTTCAACATTTCATTTCGATATAAAAACAAAACGTTAAAAATATTTTACATGATTTTCTTATTTAATACAAAATTTACATAAATTTTTACAACTACATACTATAGACATATTTTTAATTACATTATGTATTTTTGTAAATTATTATATTGATGTTTGTTTAATTATTGTGTGTATTTTTATATTGCTGCATTTTTTCTCATAAAAATATTTTTTCTTTTTTTCTTTTTTCCATATACTCGTTATACGTATCAAAAAAAAAAAAAAAAAAAAAAAATTCAAAAATAATCTATCGTAATTATAATCGCACCATTCAAAAAAAAAAAAAAAAAATAAAATTTTAAAAAAATCACAAAAAAAATAATTGTTAATTTTAAAAATATAACAACCACCACCAACCACAACCGCCAACCACATGAAAAATCAACCAAATGCCATCATCAAACTCTAAAGGAAATAAACCAAAAAACATCAAAGAACATTGTAACCATCTAATCGTTGTTGCGTGATGCATTGCTTTACACAGCGAAAGAAATCACCAAAATTACAAAAGTAAATCTAAGGAAGTCATTAGTGGCATAAGCTGTAAAAATTAAACATACTTAGCTTTAAAGTAAACAAAATAAAAAGCCAAAAAAAAAGCGATAAGAAAAGTAAATTTATACAATCAGAAAAACACATTACAAAGGACATAAGCGTATAACAATTGCAAGGATTCAAGCTTCATTCAGATTTAGAAGCCAATATCAAGCTTAAACATACATCAAACAAAAAAAAAAAAAAAGCTTAGCATGAACAGCAAACTTTGGGCAAAGTAAAAGCTAAAAATATAAATAAAACAAAAGTAAGGCTTACAGCTCTTTTACTTTCTACTCAACAAAAAAGCCTTTTAAATTATAAGTCTCTAAAACTAACACTTAACGAGTCATCATCTTCAAAAACAATCATTATATTGTCAACGTCAAGGATTGTTTAAATATTAAAATTTGCAATACGAGTACATAAAAATAAAAATATAAAATAGTAGTTGTGTTTTTCATTTTGGTTTTATGCTTTTTACGCTCATCATCCCAGATAAACTTTTTCTTAAAATATAATTTAACTCCTCTCTATCTCTATTGTATTGAGTTGAGGATCAGCATCAAATCAAAATAAATCATTGTCAAAATCCGTCAAAAAAAAAAAATAGTTCTCAAATAATCACCAAAACCACCACCACCAACCACTACCACCAAACCTCCACAAAACACAAAAAACATCTAACCAAAAAATAAAAATAAAAAAATAATAATAAATCGCCTCAAAGAGAACTTTGTGTGTTAATCAAAAGTTTTTTTCGTACTTTGAATAAATAAAAAATCTCAAAATTCTCATCAAAATGGAAGATGCTACAATGGAAACTTGCCCCAGTCCTGAAATTGGCGATTCTAGAAAAAGACCACTCGATACCGATCCCGAAAATGAACAAACCAAACGCTCCCATTTCAGTTCTGGTAAGTTTTTCTTGAAAAAAAAAAAATCTCATTATTATTATTCTCTTTATGATTTACATTACTCTCTATCTCTCTCTCTTTACTTTCTCAAACTTAAACTCTTTATTTTAATAAAAAAAAAAACAAAAATCTGTCATTTAATATCATTCAGGTATCTCAATCGTTATCATATGAAAAGCTCTCATTTTTATTTATTTATTTTATTAAGTGTGTGTTTTGATCGAGAATGATGGGATCAAGCTTACAACATCCCTTTTTTTAAATATCAATTGTGCTTGAATGGCATTACACAACCCAATAAAGAGAATGCGCTATAATTTCACTCTCTTAAGGAGCGAATTACTTTAAAAAAAAACCTGTGTATTTTAAATTAGGCAAACTACGCCATCTACCAGGAAATCATTTGGATGGCGTAATTATGTGTCTATCAAACTTGACACAATCGAACGGAACGCGGATGACGTAATATTGTTTCTATCATTCTTGGATTTAATAAAAAGGTTTTCGCTCTCGCTCTTTCCCTCTCTTTCTTTCTTTTTTTTTACATAAAACTCGTTATGTTCTCAATAATCATTTAGCATTCAATGCAATTCACATAATAAATCAGTCAAATCCATTCAAAAAATATTTATAATTTTTTTTGCCGTTTTAAAATTTTAGTTTCTCTCTCGCTCTCTCGCTATCTGACTCTCTGTACAACTCTTTCTTCTTTTTTCTGTGTTTGCTTTTGGCATTCTATATAATTTATTTTAAATTTTTTTTAACGTTGGCTTAATAAAATATTAATTTTTAGAAGTATTTTGAGTATAAAAGGTGTCCAAAATAATGTGTTAATATTAATAGCTCATCTAATGGGTGTGCTCATGAGGAATTGCTCATACTCGAACACAAACAAGCTTACTGAACACATGCCTACTCATACCTCATACTATTAGTGAGCATTGCTCTGTTAGTATCATAAATGCAGTGAGATGACTGAGTAAAACGTACTTTGTATATTAGTGAGCGCCGTATTTACTTGTCTCATGTTCGAAGCACTCAGTTTGTTTTGTTTAGTAGTTGCGTAGAACTTTTTTATAAGGCTTATTGCGTTTTGCTTGTACTGAAATTATTTTTATATTTGTTAAAAAATATCTGTGTATTTTGTATTGTACACTCGAACTGTGTTTGTGATTCACTCAAAGCATAAAACTGCTTGAACTCACCCAAGTTTATTGTTATTTTGTGCAACATGTACTCTTACTTATTCAAACTTGCTTATGGAAACTCTGCTAGCTCATCGCATTTAGTTTTTTTTTTTCGTCGGTATTTATTCTTGTCCCCGTATCGTTACACGTGTGCAATGAAAAGACATGAAAATTCAATGGAATATTATGATGAGTGTCTCATGAGCTTAGTTTTTTGTGGTCATGCAAGGCTTTAGTTAATATTATTATTGGACAGCACGGCTAAAACTGAATATATTATCATAGAATTTAAGTTGATGTTTGATATATCCAGAAGCCATCTTTAATTGTTTCTCTAAATCGCAATATTCTTATATATTTAAGGTGTCATAATGCCACATGGACCCTTGACACCTTTATTCAGATTACTGTAAAAGAGTTTATAACATTCATTATTTATATCTGTAGGATGGTGTAGTATCATAATATCCCTTACTGTTATGACACAAAAAAGTGTCAAAATTGAAGACAGTAAATGACATAAACAGAGTTAGGGAGCAGGCAGCTTTGGAAGCACTTTTTAATGACATTTTTTTTCCTGATATTTAATACAATAGCTTTTGGTAATTCTTTTTGTTTAATAAGAGTGTCATTATGTCTATGAAAATTATGTAATTTAAAAAAAATATCATAAATTCCATGGTTACTATATTTGTCATAACCATTGTGTACCAGCTAAGACATTTCTTGGTTATACCTCTCTCAGACGGTGAAGTGTCATAATGTTATTTGTCATTAAAAATGAAGATTATGACACAAGAAAATACTGTCTTGAAATCTTATTCATAACCAGAGCAAAAGAATCGGCAGTCTTGGAACAATTTTTAAATGATCTTCTTGACCCTTCAGAAAATAAAGAGCTTTTGGAGCATTTAAATATTTCTGTCTAGTCTGTCATTCTGATTTTGAAAGTTATGTAATTTAAATAATACCACTTTAGTGCACCAACAACTGCATTTATTAGTTATACCTCTCTTAGACTGTGAAGTGTCATAATGTTGTCATTGAAAGTAAACATTATGACACAAAAAATATTGTCTTATAATCATATTAAATATTTTACATACCCAGAGCTTGAGGGCCTAGAAAAAGCTTTGACTTTATGGACCCTTAAAATATTACATTACATAACTTTTGGAACATTTGAATATTTTTTCTTAACAACATGCTGTCATAATGTCCATGAAATTGGTGTAATTTCAAAAATATCATAACTTGGGTGTTGTGGTTGTCATAAGTTTTGTGGACATTATATAAATATATGGAAGCATACATATATTTGTCAGCTAAGACATTTTCTTGGTTATACCTTTAAGATGACGAAGTGTCATTGTCGTTAATGTTCATTAAATGTAAAAATTATGACACAAAAAATATGGTCTTAAAATCTTATTCATTGTTTATATACCCAGAGCTAGAAAAACACCTTACACCTTTCTAATATTAAATACAAATAACTTTTGGAACATTTCAATATTTTCGTCTAACACGGGTGTCACGGGTGTAATCTCCATGTTGTGGTTGTCATTACCTTTGTGGACTTAATATAAATATATGAATGCATATATTTATATGTTAAGACATTTTCTTGGTTTTACCTTTAAGATGACAAAGTGTCACTGTTAATTGCCATTGATAATTGTCATTGATAACTGACTCACTGTACGGTCAGTGCATATTGTTTCACAGCAAGTCTAAGGCAGTGTTTGACATACCCAAAGGGCCAACAACTTCCAAATTCTTTTTATAAGTTATTTGGTCCTTATGGTCCTCGTTGCTCATTGCAAAATTTTTGTCTTTTAAGGATGTCATTGTCTATGAAAATTATGACAAAACTATCCTAGCCTCTAGTGTTATGTTGTCTTCAAAAACAAAATATATATTTTTTGATTAAACCCAGTTCACCTAAGCCACAAATTAAACCATTATTTATAATTCTAACCAAAAATCTACTCAATGCTAAAAGCTTTCAGCTAGATTAATAGAAATTTATCAATCATTCGTGTTTAAAAGAAAATTATGGCATCATCATCTTGTTACTTATCCTGGGATTTCTTCATTAAATTACAAACTGTTTTTATGATGACCAGATCCTAGGTAGGCATATTGCAATCGTTCCCTTACTAACCCATACCAACATTGCAACAAACATTAAGAAACACATCCCGTGGCCATCCGCTAGCAATTATCTCATTGAAAAAAAAAGAAGATTTTTTTGTTATAAAAAAAACTCTCATGCAATTGCTGTGGTTTTTGTTGTTCTCAATCATCTGTAGCTGCTGTTCTCGTTGCCGTTGTAGTTGCTGTTGCATTTTTAGGGGGCATTTAAAACTAAAATGCCACTTAAAATTGAAGGACTTTTATTCAAACTTTTCTGTTTTTTTTTGGGTGCAATACACACTCACACATTCACACACTTGCAATGACCCATTTATCCTTTTTGTGTTAGTATAGATATATTTAAGTGTATGTGTGCCTGTGTGTGTATGTGTGTGTTGGTGAGTTTATGCTGAATTACCATACTTATTGTAAAGTGATAACCCCAAACAATGTAAACCTACTAATTTTCTAAAAAGTCTTTTATGTGTTTGCCCATATGTGTGTGTGTGTGTGCCTCTGTTTGTATGTTTGTTTTTAAGTGTAAATCCTAAATTGCTGTAGTAGTAGATGTTGTTGGTTGTGACTATTTGTAGAGTGATACATTATTATTTGTTGTAAAATATGTACATTATTTAGGTTGCTGCTTTTTGTTGTTGCTTTTTTAATGTGCGTTTTGCTTTTATTTAATATTTTTTTTTGTTCTTTTAGCAATTTGTTCAGCCATATTTTTCTATTATGTATAATCGTCGTCCATCTTTTTTCAAATTGTTTTCTGGCCTCCTTCTGTTCTTCAGCTTTAATAGTTTTAATTTTTTTTCCTTTCTGTTTTTTTTTTGTTTGTCCATGTTACAACGAGGGGAAAACGATGATTAAAATAGAAGGTTTTGAGGTTAAGAATACTTTTGTGTGTGAGTGTAATTTTAGTTGTTGTTGTTCTTTTTCTTTAGGGGTTTAACAAAAGAAATGTATAATTTCTTGTAGTGTAAGTTTGTCTTTAAAATAGAAATGAAAAGAAGAAAAAAAAAGTTTTATTTAGGCTGTTTCACTAAAGATCCATTTATTTAATTGGGTTATTAAAAAATAATACAGAAAGACGGTTTTGTTTACAACAGGAATTAACAATTAAACTTTAATTTTTTCCAAAAAAAAAAACAAAATTAAATAAAAGTGTTTATAATCATAAAATCAAAGCACAGTTTAAGGAGCTTAAAAAGAAATATTTTTAAATTAATTATTAATCAAATCGGGGTTTCCTTTAAAGCCACCGCTTTTGAATCATTTGTTACGAAAGAACAAACTTTTTCTGGGTTAAACCATTTAAATATTTTGCATGACATTCGAACCACATAAATTTATGGAGATGTTTATTATCATTTGAAAGAATATTCTTTGGCATTTATTTTTTGAAGATTATGTCTATCAAATGTTGGCCGTTGCTACGTCGCAGATGGACCATCCGTTCAGTTCAATTTTCGATGACTCGTTCGAGCATTTCGACTGGTAACTGGCGAATGACACGCGTGATGTTTTCCTCCAAGTCCTGAATCGAAGCGGGTTTGTCCGCATAATCTTAAGACTTTACACATCCCCACAGGAAAAAGTCTAACGGTGTAATATGACACGATCTTGGTGGCCAATCGACCGGCCCAAAACGTGAAATTATGTGCTCACCGAAATGTTCTCTCAATAAATCCATTGATTGATGCGATGTGTGGGAAGTGGTGCTGCCTTGCTGAAACCAAATGTCGCCGAGATCACGAGCTTCAATTTCAGGCATGAAATAGCCGGTTATCATGGCACGATAACGGTCGCCATTGACGGTTACGTTTGCACCGACATCATTTTTAAAGAAATATGGACCGATGATTTCACCGGCCCACAAACCACACCAAACCGTTGTTTTTTCTGGATGAAGTAGCAGCTCTTGAATCTCTTCAGGTTGCTCTTCGCCCCAAATGCGGCAATTTTCTTTGTTTACATACCCATTGAGCCAGAAATGGGCCTCATCGCTAAACATAATTTGCCTCGATAACGTCGGATCTTCTTGGAACTTTTCAAGAGCCCATGGAGCGAAGCGATTCAGGCGAAAGTCTTACCATTATGAAATGCCAAATAATACTAAACAAAAATAACATGACAGCATGACACGACTCACACGTGATCTGTCAAAAAAAAGGCTATTGAAAAAAGTACCTCGAAATGGTTCACCCTTTACTTAGTATTGAAGAAATATTATAATTTCATACTAAACAATGTCGTAATACCAAGGAAAACTTTATGCCATTTGTGTTTTAACATGATTTCATGACTTGATGACAAAGGAGAGGAATACTACTTTACACAACATACTTGGGATTTTTTCATTGGCATTATTTCAAAAAATTACAATGCAAAAAACCATTACCATTAATGAAAACAATGGTAATGGAAAAAAATTTGTTACATAGCATTATTTACAATTCAATGGAAAAATTAAACAAAAAAAATTTTTTAGCATTATTTATAATTCAATGCTAATGAAATTGTCAATTAATTACTCAATCTAATGAATTAGTCCCATGTATGAATTACACCCAGTTTTAAATTATTTTTATTATCATTTATTTTATATATAGTGAAATTTAATAGTGAGAATATTAAAATTTGTTACAAGTTGGCATAATTCGTGGTCAAGGGTAAGATAGATAGGTACCTATACCGTCAAATGTTTGCCTCAATTAAAAGTTTTTAAATGTTTGTTTTTATTTCATTTCTTCTCTTGGTAGTAGTAAGGGCTTCCACAAAGGATCAATATTGCCTTGTTTCCGTTTCGTTAATCTTTATGTTTGCTTCCAGCTAAGTAGGTGATTAATCTACAGTAGCTTTTTTTAAGATGATTAAGACTGCCATGCCATGATGTATGAAAATTTGAATTTTCATACAAAATTTGTCATAAAAAACACTTGAAGTAAACTTTAATTTTTATAATTAATTTTTAAACCATAAATTTGTATATGAGAAAAAACTTTTTTTTTGTATTACTTTAGGGGGAATATCGAAGCAGACCACATCCTTAATGGGTCCATTTTCGAACCTTGTAATTTACGGCGACCTTACTTTCATTGAGTCACGTGCTACAACCATTTAATCTTGAGTTAAGTGATTCCAGACTGTCGACTGGTAACTGTCGGCGTTCTTTCTCATCACGCAGTCTCTAGTAATTGCTAGCATTTGTTCAAGGCTCAGGTACCCCATGGCATTTACTTTTATTAAGCTTTTACCAGTTTTCCGAGAGACATATGTAGGGCTTATGCTAGCCGGTGCCGGACATTCACATACAATGTGCGCTGCCGTCTAAGCCTCTTCCAGACACAGTCTTGAAGTTTCCATGTAAGAAAGGTTTTATGACAATCTAAATTCTTACAAAATATATTTGTTTAGTTTAAAAAATGATTCGTAATATTTTTGCTTTGCAACAAACTTGGTGTTTCCAAAGTAGCACTTTGCTTGTGGCCAATAACTACAAGTTTTATTATTTTCTATAGCATCTCTATAGCTTGTTTTACTTGTCTCTCTCTCTCTCTCTCTCTCTCTCTCTCTCTCTTTGTCTATCTAACAATTGCCGTTCAATGTTAAATAAATTTTCAATTCACCGATTCATGATTAATTCTAAAAATAATAAATTAACGAGTTTATACCAATTAAGACAAAATTCATTTAGCAGTTATACTCGTATATACAAGTGTTTATTAAAAAATAGTAAAAAAGAATACAATAATAAATAAGTAAATAAATGAAATCAGCAAAAATAAAAAGTAAAATGATGCAACTTAGATTTTTATACGATTTTTAACGATTTAAGCGAATGAAATAGAAATTTGCACCTTAAACAGTGTGTAGTTGTTATCGACGAGATAACATAGACTCTTATGTATATAAAAATATGAACTTGAGCCAAACTTAATTATTAGTAGTAATGAGATGACAAAATATGTACTAATATTTATTTAGAAAATGAATAAAGTTTAGAAGATTTGCATATGAAATGATGTCATGATTTAAGTTAAAGTAGAAATTAGAAAATAAAAAAAATTTACTAAATTTCAAAATTAAAATAGAAATTAGAAACCATAAAGATTTTAACAAAAATAAACTTTTGCATTAATAAAATTTAAAAGTTTGCCCTCAAAATTCGTAATTAAAGTTTTGATTTCAATTTTTATAAATTTCCCAATTTCGAAAATTTGGGATCTTTAAATCTTACTAATATTATTTGGCGGCCTTGCCTTATGTTCTTTGTAAGTGTTTTTTTCAAAATTTCCTTTTTGTGTTTTAAAAATAAAAAGACGATATTTCCGGTGTTATTAATTCTCATTATCGATACCATATCGCTCACATAATATCGCTTTCTATGCGTTATATACGTTAATTACGATATTTGATAATTACAATACTTGATAATTACCTTGTGTTAAGGTACCCATTCTAGTCTTCAGATTTACGTTATTTAAAAATTACTTTTACAAGAGGTTACTCTTGGCTCTCTTCCCTTCAATCCGACATTATGCAGTTCCACACCAAACTTCAAGTCTTACGATTATAGTGAAGCAGATAGATAAGTATAGGGGGGTACCCGTCTCTGGGTAATTACTCTGGATTTTGCAACATTGGTTTTATATAAAACTCTTTTATTTTAAAGTTCTGTAAATAGTGTCTAAAATTTCAGTTTTAAAATAATTAAAGATGCTGCCAAGTTTTCAGTATTACTTAAATCGGTAAAGTTATCTGATTTTACTTTTTATCGCTAATTATCTTGAATATAAGAAATTTTCTCGGGTAAAAATCTTATATATATTAATCGAGGTTCTAAGATACCTTCCTATAAAATTATATTAAAATTATAGTTTTTTCGAGATGCCGACAGGTACTGTCTGTTTCGAATTTACCTTTGTTTCGAAAGTAATCCACATCGAATTTTAAGACTTTTACTATTATAGTGCTACAGATATGGCAATGTTTATAATTGTTTTGTATAAGAGTTACCCGTATCTGAGTTATTACTCAGGTTATTGGGCACTGGCTTAATATAAAACTCTTTTATGGTAAAGTTCTGTAAATAGTATCTGAAATTTTCTGTTTAACAGGATAAAAGGTGTTGCCATGTTTTTAGTAGCATTTAAATCGCTAAAATTTTTATCTCCAGTTTTCTTTGAAAGAAGATTTTTTCTCGCCTAAAAAGTATATATTGATCGCGATAGTAAGGCGCCTTTTCACAATATTTTATTAATAAAATTGAAGAAAATATTGAAAGAAATCACCACCAAATTTTAAGAATCTTACATTTATATTGCTACAGATATGGAAAAGTTTATAATTGCTGTGTAGAGGGGTTACCCATCTCTGGGTAATTACTCTGGGTTTTACTGGTTTTACATAAAATTCCATTATTGTAAAGTTATGTAAATAGTATCTAAAAATTCCCCTTTAAAATTACAAAAAGTGGTGCCAAGTATAATAATATAATACAATTTTTTTTAAGTGTGTAGAGCTACAGATATCGCAAAGTTTATAATTAGTGTGTATAGGGGCCTTCCCGTCTCTGGGTAATTTCTATGGATTTTATTCTATTGTTGTAAAGTTCTGTAAATAGTGTCTTAATTGTCAGCATAAAATAATAAACGATGCTGCCAAGTTTTTTTTATCAGTATCATTGCAAATAACATATTTTTTTCGGGTAAAAAGTAGCCTTTATATTGATCGAGAAACTAAGGTGCCTCCCCACAAAAGTCTAATAAATTAATACAGTAAATTTTACGTGATGCGGACAAACGGATAGACAATATAGTGTCTGATATTGTTAGACTTTGCGGTTTGTAATGAAAGCAGTCCAAACCAAATTTTAAGACTCTTACATGTACACATATTGCTACAGATATGGCAAAGTTTATAATTACTGTGTATTGGGGGTACCCATCTCTGCCGAATGCCTCAGGCTGGTTTTATATAAAATTCTATTTTTATTATGTTCTTTAAATAGTGTATACAATTTTCCGTTTAAAAGATAAAAAGGTGCTGCCAAGTTTTCAGCATAATTTTTTTGTTTATTTGTGCACTGAAAATATTACATTTAAATCGGTAAAATGGCTTGCTGTTAATTCTTGTTTCTGATTTTCTTGGATATCATATACGAGCCCATGATTTTGAAAGTGGTATAAGTCAAAAATTTTTAAAAATCTAGTTTATCAGCTATTTTATATCAAATCCTAATAAAAAAACATAATCGCAGTGTGCCATGAAAATTAAGTTGATAAATTGAGTTAATTTTTTTGTTTGGTAAGCAAAATACAGTGTTACTGTATATTTTAATAGTGGTATAAGTCAGTCTGTTTTCAAAGTTTGAGGCAATAAAATTATTATTAATTTTGTCATGTTTTCAGATAGCGTTTCAGGTATGATCAGGTAATCATATTAATGTAAAAATGCACTGTTTATAATTAATTGTAGACACATTGTAGAAGACGAAGAAAATAAGTTATGCTCCCAAGAAATGGCGACGAATAAGACTATTATCGTCTTCCGATGAATAAGTTCACACTTTAAAAGCAATAGAGAAGCTGTGTCTTGGCTGAAAATACAATGGATCAGATTTAAAAAAAAAATGCTCCATATAAGATGATTTCTAAAACTTCTTTGGATGACAATTCTTAATTCAAAGTGTTAGGAGGAAGGCCAAGAATATACGAAAATATTAATTTGCTTCCATTATACACAACCATTAGACCAATAACAGAAGAAAAACGTAAAGATATGATGGATTTACTACCCTAAATCCCAGCAATTATCCACAAACGCTTTATTTCCCTAAAGACTAAAAATTAAATTACATAGTTTTAATGTAAGGAGTTTGAATAAAATGTTAATTTCCATTAACAATTTTTCCTTGATGGATTTAAGTCATTTATAAAGACATGCAGTTAATTTTGAACATGTTATAAGTCATTGCTACATTTTAATAGCACATTATCTTTTAAAAATGGTTTTAAATTTCACTATTATAGAAAATATTTATTTGTTGGCGCTATTTATTTGTAAGAATATTTTTTAATCCTTTAAAATGCAAACCTCTTAATATCTCGAAAAAAGAAATATATGACTTATACCACTTTCATAATCAAGGGCTCATATATTCTCTGGGAAAATGTTTCGATGCAGATCAAATGTTTCCTATATATTTATTTTTTACAGTACAGTACTATTTCGTACCTATGAAACGAAAAGCTTAGGTGTTCTAAGAATTAATTTGAAAATTTGCAAGTTAACAGCACATAATCAGAGATAACTGATAATTGAAAGTATGATAAATATAAAAAATATATTTTTTCCGCAAAACAAAGGCGTATAAAAAATTATCTTAAATTAAGAAATTAAAAACTTCTTTTGAGCAAAAAATATCATTTACTTTTTTAAAAACAATATGGTGGAAATAAATTGAGAAAAAAATCCCAAATGTCAAAGTGACTTTAAAAAATATGCAAACTTCTAAGCTTTTATGTTAATTTTTAAATTAATAAAATGTCTTACAAACAACATGCGCCATTAATTCTAAAAAACAACAAAACAAAAATTTTTTATTTAATCAAATCGAAAAAATCATCAAAAGCAAACACATGTTATTTTGTAGAAATTACTTAATTTTTATATTAATTTAATAAAGTAAAACAATTCAAAATAGATGACTTAATTTGTGTAGAAACTCTTCTTTAACATACATACGTACAAGTTTGTCCAGTTTTTATACTATTTGAAGTTATGCTCTTTTGCCTACACACGTTCAATTGGTTGTTATTTGCTATTGTTGTTGTAGTTTTCTCATAGATGTTGATATTGAATGAAAAGAAATTTCACATATCGGTGACACTTGTTTATTTCTTTTAAGCTTTTTCCTTTATCTCCTTCTTTTATCTCTTTCTTTTACTCTCTCTCTCTCACTTAAAGAAGTACAACCTAAAAATTTAGTAGTTTATTTGAAACACTTAAAAAATAACATTAGAGATGCAGATATTTAGAGCAGATATGGCAAAGTTGCTATTTTAGTAAGGATGGCACCCTTTATATAAGCACTAGCCAATATGCATAGCTTAAAGCGGCAGTTATTTAGTAAGGATGAGAACCTTTATATAAAAGAAAGTAAGGGTTTTCATACCTTTCGGTGAAGACCGTCGTTACTGGCTGCTGTTTTTGTACGTTTGGCGAGCTCTTCGATATAAAGACATCATTTTCAAGCCGCGTTTAATCAATTAAATACCAAAGTAAGGGTCTTTGGTGTGGATTGCTTTCAAAGCAATTATAAAATCTCGCTTACCATCCCTGGCTCAAAGCCATTATCACACAAAGACTTTGTCATTTACATTTAAATAAGAAAAACTCGGTAAACAAGCATTTTGTCAAGGTAAACTCCACAAAAAAAAAAAAAAAAAAAAAAAAAAATAAGAAAAGAAAAGAAAAGAACTCAAAGACAAAATTAAAAAAAAAATAGACATAAACCGTTTCAGAAGACAGACATGTGTTCGTTTTCTTTCCGAGTGTGAGTGAGTGTAATAAAAAACAAATGATTAAGTATATAAAGAGAGTTGTTTGGTAAATATTTACCTTAATGTGCTGTTTTTAAATTAAAGTGTGATATAGCATAAAAACTTAATTGACGTAATACTATAATCAAGCACCTACACTGTTAGAAAAATTCATCGACGTCGTGTTAATGACACCGTATCATCAGAATTATGACTTCCACTGTTACAACAAATGTTATCTATAAGGTGATAACTGTTATCTATAAGGTGTAGTGACAGAATTAATCATACAATTTTGTCTTATTTTAGTTGTCATCTACATATGTGATGACTGCAATGTCATGTCATGTCATGCCATGATTATTTTTATATTAGTAAAAGGTAAAATACGTTTCCAAAAAAAGTATAAAATGTTTCAATAATTCCATAGCACTTTAATTGAAATTTATTTGTTTTATTTAAAATTTTCGTTTTTAATAGCATTTTTATAAAATTTAAAATAAATTAATTTCTTTGTCATTATTATGACAAAACTCATATGTAAATTAATTTATGTACTTTGCCTACAAAAAAAAAAAAAATTACATTCAAATCCAAAGTACATGAGTAAACGAGAACATAACACCTCGTGTTTTTGTTGGTGACACTTAGTTATCATAAGTGCTGTCAATGTAAAAATTATTAGATCAAAGTGCCAAATAATTAAGGCTGCTATGTCTTAGTTAGTAAGCACATTAGCTGGTAAGCATGTAGTTTATTTTACGGCCTTGGGTTCATATCCTAGACGTTGCCAGCTAACGATATAAAAAATTTTTCTGATGCACATACAAGCTTGTACATCACAGCGCCCTACTTTGTCGATATCTAGCTATAATTAATAAAATAGCTTCAAATTATTTTTCCTACCTAAACCAATTTTTTATTGTGTATGAAATATTTATTATTTATGATGACAACTTGTCATTAAATTCATCTCTATTTGCATTTTTTTTAAAGCCTTGATGACAGAATTATGATCGTTAATATTGATGACAAAATGTATACAAGTGTGACGGAGTTGAAAATGAAGACAATTGTCATACTATAGAGTGCCTCGATAGGCCGTTTGTTAGCGCGCTAGTCTATCAGTCTAGAGGTTGCGGGTTCTATTCCCGACAAAGACTCTGAGTGTTTTCTGCAAAAACCTTCGCAGAGGTAGTGTTGAAAAAAAAAAATACTGTCAGTGTATGTTTGTACGTAAAAACTTTCTTAATATAATTGAAATCTATTTGCAAAAGGTATTTTATGGTTAAAGAATATTTTCATATTTAAATTCTGTCTTGGTTTGTTTGATTTTTTTTAATTTCTAACGAAGTCAACATGGTTGTATAGGGCATTCCAAAATCTATGATGAATATTTACTTTGCATAGCAGCTGACCAAACAGTCTCTTAAATAGTAATAAGACCCCGAAAAGCCTCTTCTTTCAGTTTCAGGCACTGAGAAGTCTTAATGGCCGTGAAAGAAAACAAATTTTTATTGCTATCTGATTAATACAGCACAAAAAATTAGAAAAAGCTTTTACCCTTGAAGGCTCATACATACGTTCTTATGTACATAAGCATTTAAACTAATTAAATATTAAACAGTTGCCTAAGAAAGCCCATCTTATGAATGTGCTCCTAAGCTCATGAGTAAGTGGTCATACTCGAACACAAACTAGCTTACTGAACACATGCCTACTCATACCTCATACTATTAGTGAGCATTGCTCTGTTAGTATCATAAATGCAATGAGATGAACGACTAAGACGAACTTTGTATGTTAGTGAGCGGCGTGTTTACTCGTTTCATGTTCTAAACACTCAATGTGTTTTGTTAAAGCCCATTTCACACTATAATACTGAGTATTAAGATTTTCATTGGATTTTGTAAGATAGAAATCCAATGAGAATTGTGTGATTGTCAAAAAATCTAACGTAACATAACATGTCGTTTTCACACTATCACATTTCAAATAAAATGAAAAATATCAGCAAAGGAACAAGCCGAGAAGAGACATTGAACGGCGTCGGCTGAGCAATTTTATGTGGACGGCAGAGGTGACGGGTCTTAAGTTTGTTTGGCGGTTCAAGTTTTCGGTTAATAAAAAAATAAAAACAAAAAAACCAAAAATTATACGTACATTCAACAATTTCTAGGCATGGCAAAAACAAAGTACATACGTAGGCGTTAAGACTGATGGCAATTTAAGGCAGGAGCAGGACAAAGAAAACATTTCATCGGCGGCGGCGAACTATCGGCTACGACTCAATCAGCTAGATTCTTTGCTTTACAAAAACACAACCCTGATAAAATGAAAAATGTTATCGTTTAGAAAATTTTCTAAAAATGGTTTGGTATTATGGGATATGAAATTTCTTTCCGTATTATTTCACATTTTGATAACATACTGCTTTCACACTACCACACTTTCTCATTGGATTCAAGTATTTGACAAGTCTTCATATATAATAGTGTGAAAAGGGCTTAAGTAGTTGTGTAGAACTTTCTTATAAGGCTTAATGCGTTTTGATTTTTGTATTTCTTAAGAAATTGTTTTTGTATTTCTCTCTTTGGTTGAACACTTGAACTCGCCCAAGCTCATTGTTATTATTTTCAACATTTACTCATACTTATTCAAACTTGCTTATGGAAACTTTGCAAACTCATTGCATTTAGCTCGTTGGTCTTTGCTGTTTATTATTGTTCACTCATTGAACAGTCATGAATACATTAAAATATTAGAATGAGCATCTTATGAGCTTAATTTTTTGTGTTCATGCCGTGCTCTATTAAATATATTACTTTTTAATTGATAAATTTTAATGTCTACTGAGGATTTGGACCAGCAAATATTTATATATTTTTTCTGTGGCACAAGTTTTGTTTGAATGCTAAAAAAAGCCCCCCCTTTTAACAGTTATGAATTCAACGAAATATTACAATGAGCATCTTATGAGCTTCAGAGCTTCATTATTTGTGCTCATGCAGTGTTTTACTAAAAATTGTTAAATTTTAATGTTTAATGAGGATTTGGATAAGCAAATTTTGATATATTTTTTTCTATGGAACAAGTTGCCAGCTAAAGTAGTCATTTTAATCGTTTGCTTTCAGAGTTCCACATTCAGGCTTACAATTTTTTAGATTTATTTGATGAAAATGTGATTGTCTATTTTATTTTTTTAATACAATTGCTGTTATTGCCATTAACCATATAGTCTATGAGATATTGTCATAATAATAAATTTATAGAAAAGTTATATTAAAAAAATATAAAATTTATTTTTCTCCAATTTATTTTTTGCTCATTTTGTTACGTTTTTTTTTTTTAAGAGAAAAAGAGGTTTATATTCAGAAATATAAAGGAGATTACTTAAACTGTAATTAGTAGAAAAATATTTTTATGGAATAATGGCAATAAAAATATATTACTCTAGACTAAAAATCATTTGGCAAAATTAACAAAAAAAAAAAAAAAAAAAAAAACTCGTGCAATTATTTTGCTTTATATAAAATAATAATCAGACTTGCCGTAAAGATATGAATTTTATAAATACATACTCGTACATATACATACATCTAGGTATATGTATATACGATAGAAAATTTGCAAAAATATACTAAAAGGCAAAACTATGCAAAACGCTTTTACGGTTACTAACTAGTGAGTACATGATTACTGCAACGTGACCTAAATTGATGTGGAGCCAAAATAATTTAGACGTAGAAACGAAACGAGACGACCTATTTTGCAATAAAATATAGTATAACAACAAACACATTACAAAAAAAGAAAAAAATACAATCAAAGAAAAAAAAACACAAAAATGCTGAAAAACGAATCTTCAATAGCACATTGAAAACAATTTTTTAAAATACTTTTACTTCAAATACGGTGCTACAGATGTAAACGAAAAAAAGAGAAAAATATGAAGGAAACAAATATTAAATAAATTTTGATTAAAAAAAAGTAATTAAAGTTAATAACAAATAAAATTTATTTAAGAACACAAATACTAAGTTTTAAATATGTTTAATTAAAAATAAATAAATTTTTTTTTAATTTAATTTTCCTAACACAATTTTATAGAAAAATAAATTAAAAAAAAAAAAAAATAAAAATTTACAAAAACAAATCTAATCAAAACTAAGCAAAAAAAATAAAAATTTATAAAAAAAAATTATGTGAAAAAAATTAAATTAGTTTGTTGTGTGTGGTAAATTGTATCGTATGTGGTAAAAAACAATGAATTTGTTATATGTAATAACGGGTGTTTGTTTTTAGTAGAATATAAAGTTTGTAAATAAAATACAACACCGAAAAATTAAAGCAATTGCCGTGGATTTCTTTTATTTTTTTTTCTCGAAAGATAATTCTTTGCTCACACACGTTGTGTGTGTCGTGACAATATTTTGTACGATTTTAATTTGAAAATGATCCACACCAAATTGACAGACTCTTACGTTTTTACCAGGGAGGTATCCATCCCTGCATAAAATTCTAAAATTTATAAAAAAAATTCTAGAATTCACAAAATTATTGTACAGCGGTATTGTAATGGTGTTTAAAATATTTTAATAACAATGTAATTCCACAAATTAAAAATACGATTCAAATGCAAATTTTATGCAATTGGCTATTTGACTGTAAGTAATTTATAATTTGTCATAATTTAAAAACAGCGCCATCTATTGCGCAACCGTGTTTAAAATAACCCGTTTTCAAAAATAGCAGATGCCTTAAAGTATGCAGTACCTTTAAATTGGTAAAAAAAATCGGCGTACTTTCACTGCTTTTTCTCCACTTTCTCTTTTTGGAATCAGGATACTAAGGTACATCGTCACGAAGTTTTTTTAACATCCATCCAGTGGTTCTTACGTGAACCACATGGACATGTCTTCAGCGTCCTAACAATATTTTGTTCGATTTATTTTGAAAGTACTCCACATTAAATTTTAAGACTCTTACTTTTATAGTGCTCCAGATATGGTGTATGTATTTACTTACATTTTTGAGGTACCCATCCCTGGGTAATTACTCAGGATTTTGCAAACATTAAGTTCTATAAAATTAAATTTAATTTATTTATGTAATGTTTCAATATAATTACAAATTATATCCTAACTTAATTTACCGAGCATAGTAACGCACACCTTCACTCGTTGCAGTGAAACACCCCGAGTCTTGTATGAAAATCGAACCCATAACCTCCAGACTTATAGACTATCTACTAGCCTAAAATTTTTATTTTATATGAAATTCTTAAATTATTTACGATTTCTGTAAATAGTGTTTAAAATTTCTCCCTTGCTAAAATATTAGGTGCCGCCAAGTTTTCAAAACCATTAAATTGGTAAAATTGCCTACTTTCACTATTTTACCTCTATATTATCTTGGAAATAAGATGTTTTTAATGAAAAAAGTATCCTTTTTTTGAAACGAGGTACTGAGGTATCTTTTCAAAAAAAATTTATCAAAATTCATCCAGTAGTTTTTACTTGATGTTAACACAAACAGACAGAAAAATAAAAATTCCAAAAATTGGTATTTTTTATTCTATATCGATTAATATTTGCACCAGCAACAAATTAAATCGTGAGCTACGTTAAATTGGCAGAGGCCAAAGATATTGCATTATCAAGATCAATGACAAATTTCGGATGTTTTTTCATTATAAAATAATGCGTTTTGATTTTTGTATTTCTAAAGAAATTGTTTTTGTATTTCCCTCTTTGGTTTATTTCACTATGTGAAATAAACACTTGAACTCGCCCAAGCTTATCGTTATTATTTTCAACATTTACTCATACTTATTCAAACTTGCTTATGGAATTTTTGCAAACTCATTGCATTTAGCTCGTTGGTCTTTGCTGTTTATTATTGTTCACTCATTGAACAGTCATGAATACATTAAAATATTAGAATGAGCGTCTTATGAGCTTAATTTTTTTGTTCATGCAGTGCTCTATTAAATATATTACATTTTAATTGATAAATTTTAATGTCTACTGAGGATTTCGACCAGCAATTATTTATATATTTTTTCTGTGGTACAAGTTTTGTTTGAAAGCTAAAAAAAGGTCCCCCCCCCCTTTTAACAGTTATAAATTCAACGAAATATTACAATGAGCATCTTATGAGCTTCAGAGCTTCATTATTTGTGCTCATGCAGTCCCATAGAGCGAAGCGTTTCAGAAGTAAGTCTTTCCATTATGAAATGCCAAACAATACTAAACAAAAATAACATGACAGTATGACACGACTCACACGTGATCTCTCAAAAAAGGCTATTGAAAAAAGTACCTCGAAATGGATCACCCTAAGTAAATTTTAAGTATAAATATAGATGTAGTTCAGCAGTGGTATGTGGTCCTCATACTCCACATAATTATATTTTTGCTAATAACACTTAGAATAAAAATAAAGTGTTTATTCTAACGATATAAATACCGTGATTTGCTTGACATCAATTGTTTTTCAATTGTTTCATTGATAACTATTATAAAAATTAGTTGGAAAGCATCCCACCCTGTAGCAACGTCAGAGGTAGCTTTAAAACAAAGACTTTATTTTCTTTTTTCTTAAAATTATTTTTAAGAAAAAGTGTTTTGGGAATCAACTATCTTTTTTTGGTTTTTTTAAACTATTTTTAACATAACGTTATTTGAAGGTTAATTCTCTGACAGGGATTTAACTGTCAAAAAATGTGCAGATCTGACAGCGAAGTTATCATTTACAACGCAGTTATCATTTGTACCCAGTTTGGTTGGCCATTTGATCATGAATGGTCTAACACCAGAACAAGGCTTGCAAATTGTGCAAATTTATTTCGATAATTATGGTTCAGTTCGAGAATAATTATAGTCTTATCCGACTTGGTGGTCTTACCACCGAGTGAAATAAAAGCGTATACTAGCGCCCCCATTGTCTACTTCAGCACACTTTACGTTAACGTGCCATGTGTAAAAGAAGGTACCCATACCGCACTAGATGTATCGCCCAGTCACAATGAGTAGCAATTTATAGAACATGGCAAACATTTGACCCATGTCCTAGCCTCTTACTTAGGGGATGGAGACCATCCAACTTCTTCTGTTGAGAGTGCAACAGCACACTTTGATCCACAATGCACCATCTCTGCATAAATCGATCTTAAACCACAACCACCACGTGTACCCGTGAAGGGGAGCTCACCAGCAACCGGCCACAAAGATAAGAGGGTCTCTTGGGGCCACCGGTTCCCGTGGTACCATTCCTTTGAGCACTGGTCGCGCTTTGAAGAGGCCCCGTGATAGCATAGACCTTTTCTTCCAGATTTAGGTTCCAGGAACCCTGGCGTCTGAAAATGCAGCAGTGACAATATTGTACCCCAGGGGGGAACTTTCGGCAACAATTTAATTACACGTTGAAGCTAATATAGCCAATTTATAATTATTTTCCATCGCGATTTAACGCTATATGGTAATACCAACGAAGAACGGCGCTGTACTATTGTGACTAGAATTATATATATATATATATTAGAAAAACCGTTGTTGCCATGGCTGGTTATCGAACTCGTGACCATGCTTTACTAGTCAACATGCTAAATACCTGAGCTATAGCACCCATAACTTACTTCTTTAAAATCGAGGCTGGCAGGAACGTTATCGTCAATGACGACCGGTAAAGAGCCACGATAACCAAATATTTGATGTCTCAATTAGAGGGGCTATTTGCGTGATTTAACGCCTTGGACAATTTTCTTTCGGGTAACACGAAATTATTAGTTTTTGCGAACATACTAGCAACTTGGAATAGACATAGACTTCCAGAAAATAACTCATATAAAAAATATTTGTCTAAATTTTATGTGTCTCCATATAACTTTTACAAGATAAGAACAAAATTATCAAAATGGCGACTTCTAGGGAACCCTTTCAATTCTTTTAATTTTATTTTTGCAAATTTATGTAATAGCAGATAAAGCATACTGTGTGTAAATTTAAAGTGTCTGCCTATTACGGTTAAAAAAATAAGGCCATATACAAGAAAATCACGTATCTATCGGATCACCCTTTAATTTTGTGTATTATATTGTTGTAGCAGCCATAGTAAAACTCCTATGAAAATTAATGGAATATATATATTATGGTTTGAAAATAAGGAACAAATAACATGCTTCCGAAAAATTCATACGAAATCTTTCAGAAAGCGATCAGATTTGTCGTAAGTCAAATTTCTCACACTTGCCTGACAAAAATCCCTACGAAATATCTGAAAATAAAGTTAGAAACTTGCAAGCATTGTCTGATGCAGACGATGTCGAATTATTTTCCAGCCTGCGGGTACTTTGTCATTTATCTATACACTAGCTGTGCCCACATACGTTGTGTGCGTCCTGACAATATTTTGTCTATTTTGCTTTGAAAGTAATCTACACCAAATTTTAGGACTCTTACTTATTTACTTTATGTAAAAGTACCAATCCCTGGATAAAATTCTAAAAATTATTGTAAAGCACTTTTAAAGACAGACAGGAAATGAGTTACTCATTATTTTGAAACAGCGCCATCTGTTGCGCAACATTGCTTAAAATATACTGCTTTTAAAGTTAAAGTATGCAGTACCTTTTCACTGCTTTTTTCCACTATTTCTTGGGAATAAGATATTTTGCAGAAAAAAAGTATCCTATATTTGAATCAGGATACTTAGGTACCTCCTCACAATATTTTGCTAAAATCCATCCGGTAGTTTTTACGTGCTGCGAACACAAAAATAGGAAAGACACAGGAAATAAGTTACTATTTTATTATATGTAGATATAAATATAATACAACTGTAATAGGACCATTTCTGAACATGAACGATTTTTTGAAAATCGTTGCTGCTGGTGCAGCAATTTTTAGAATTTTTTCTGTCTGTATTCGCATCACTTAGACACTTCGGGATGAATTTAAATAAAATATTGTGAGGAGTTTTCTTGGTGTCTTGGTTTAAATATGGGATACTTTTTCCCCGCTAAAATATTTCTGAACATGAAAGATTTTTTGAAAATTGCGTTGCTGGTGCAGCAATTTTTAGAATTTTTGTTTGTCTGTGTTCGCATCACGTAAACACTTCGGGATGAATTTAAATAAAAAAATTATGTGAGGATTTTTCTTGGTATCTTGGTTCAAATATGGGATACTTTTTCCCCGCTAAAATATCTCATTTTCTAGAGAAAATAGAAAAAAAAAGTAGTGAAGGTACTGCAAACTTGACAGCACCTTTATTTTTGTCAGCGGTAAATTTTAAACACTATTTAAAGAACTGTACAATAATTTTAGAATTTTATAAAACTTTTAGAATTTTATTCAGGAAAGGGTGCACCTCTATATAAAAAAACTTCACAAACCACAACTGAAGCGCTTTAAAAGTAAGAGTCTTAAAATTTGACTTGGATTACTTTCAAAGCAAAATCAAACAAAATATTGTCAGGGCGTCTACGATATGGTTAAAGGTGTTAATTGCTTTCAGATTAAAATTTAATTAAATAATTAATTGATTCAATTATATGTATGTTTAATTAGCAATTTTTTTTTTCATATTTAAATCAATTACAAAATTAATTGAATTTTAATTTAACAATTTTTTTTTTTAAATTTGATTGACAAAAATGTTTGCATTCCATTCAATTTTCATCATTCAAATAAATATTATATATAGGACTATTTTTATTTCCTGACGCTGCTACCCAATGGTGTAGCGAAATATTGAAAATAAAAATAAATGTTTGAAAATTTCAATTTTCTTTTTACAAAAAAGAGACCTAAAGCTTAAAGAACATAATTATAAAACTAATTAAAACCTTTAAAAAAAGGATTTGTGTGTGTAGTCAAAAATATGTGATTTTAAAAACTTTAAAAATCTATTGCATACTTAAAAGGGTTTAATTACAAAAATTAAATAACAGGAAATTAAAAGATTCTTATACCCTTTAGAAGCCTACTTTAAAAGCTTTTCTGTATATTAATTCCAATATTCTTTATTATATGTGATCAGTTTTAATTATTTTAAATTTTTTTTTTAATAATATTTATATTTATTTGCCTTTTACTTTTTGTTGTTTTTGATGTCTTATGCATTTTTATTTATAGTTTTTCATGAATGCAATTCTTTTTTTAAATCATCCACATGATGCTATTTTTTTTTGTCAAGGACATTTTGCTGCAGCTTGTTGTGAGCCTGCAAAAATATCTGCGCTAGTTAATATTTCCCTTAGCTTTAGTATATTTTTACAAAAAAGGGGCTGGTTGTTATGTGAAAATATGTATGTTTCAGTTTTTGGTATTTTTTGGTCAAGTGCTGGTGTCACATGTTTGATTTTTAGTTTTGGTTTTTTTTTTGCTTTTTTTGCTTTTGCATTAAATGTAAATAAAAGTAAAAGAAAAAAAGGTTTAAATATTCTATGCCATCTGCTAAAGTACAATTGAATTTCTATCTCTAGTTGTTCCCATATGTTAAATCTATAACGGGGAGATCCCTCTCTGCTCACACTCTCTCTCACTCTCACTCTCTCTATATCTCTATCGTTTTTTTTTTGGGGGCCTTTAAAACAGATGGGGTTAGTTTTACAATTGAAGTGCGCAGGACATTGAAATTGAAACACATATGTTTTCCCTCTCGACGAGAGCCTTAAAAATTCTCACAATTTACAAATGGAAAATTGAAGCTCTTGATTTTCGTTTTTCTTCTTCTAGATTAAGTCTGGCAGCAGCAGCATAAAAAATATTGATGAAAAAAAAAAAGTAAAAACGACAAAAACAAAATCCATTTTCAAAAAATCTAGGTCAATTGCGTTGTTGCCTTATGCTTTTGTTGCGTTATGTCGTGTACTTAGTATAAATACACATACACATGCACACTCACTCACACATACACTCAAACGGAAAAAGTTACATACAATAAATAAACAAACGATTGAACTACTTGCAACATACAAAAACAAATAAATGTGCCATCGAAATAAGTGTGTGTGTATATGCATTAGTGTGGGTGTGTGTGTGTGTGTGCATTTGATGTGCTTTATCACTACAAACTATTCGTCACTACATACATACATACGAAAGCAAGCAAGCAAACAAACATACCAATAAAACAATAAATACACTTTTGTTTGTTTGTCATGTGTATCTACAAAATGCATAGCTTGACATTATTGGAACATCTACTCGTTCAACATCATGGATGACACTAAAAGATTTTAGTTTATTGATATGAACGAGTGTTAAGATTTATGTATTTGTGTATGTATGTATGTTTGTATGAGTATTTGTTTTAAACAACAAATTTTTTTATTGTTAAATGTTTAGTTATTGGTTTAGTTTTGTAGGCCTCAATGAATGTCAACCTAAAAAAGTTTTTTCTTCTTCTTCTTATATTCTATGTGCAGTATTTTTATTGCTGTAACAATTTAAATATTGATGACCACCTCGATGCCAATAGATTTTGTTTTTAGCCAACAAAAAATCTCAACATATGTCACACAAGAAAAATAAATTTTTTCATTCTGTTTTGCATTTCTCTTTTTGTTCTTGTTGCGCTGCTGTGTGCGTATGTGTGTGTGTGTTAAGCTAAAGCTTTTTGGCAATTTCGTTAAAAGCTTTTCGTATATATATAAATGCAGTTGTAAACGAGGAAGTATTTGCAAAATGCAAATGTGATACTATTTTGGTGCAAAGGAAAATAAACAGATGCCAATCAGAATTTTATGTAATTTAATTAACAAAATTTTTTTCTATACGCACAAAAAATCATAGTTAAGGTATGTATGTATATATGTTCACAAGAACCATACCATGTTCGCTATAACAATATGTTTTCTTGTTTTTGGAAAGACAACAACTACCTGCAAAGTTCTTGGCTTGCCTGAAGAAAACACCCAGTCTTTGGCGGGCAATCGAACCCGCAAATCCCCAGACTGATAGATTAGAGCACTACCAATCAGTGTAACGATTCACTCAGTATATGATTGCGGTGAACAATATTATGGTTGGTTTAAGCATTACTTTAGTCACAATAAAAATATATATTTTTTTCAAAATTCCATCTATTAATGGCTACCAGTGTTTAAAAGTTGCATTAAAAATTATTTTTTAAAAATTGCCTACCAGGTAGCGCTCGGCAATAGCTATAATCTATACATACATATAATAAAACTGTAACTTTGTTGCTGCTTTGTTTCGATAATAATCGAAATGGAATACAAAACGGCAATTTTTGAAAAACTACTGGATGAATTTTAATGATATTTTATGAGGAGGTACCTTAGTATCTCGTTTCAAATATAGGATGCATTTTTTTCCCTCTAAAAATAACTCATTTCCCAGAGAAAAAAATATATAGAAAAAGTAATGAAAGTACGCAATTTTACCGATTCAATGGTACTGCAAACTTGATAGCACCTTTTATTTTTGTAAGCGAGAAATTTTAAGTTTAATGGAGAATGTTTATTATCATTTGAAAGAAAATTCTTTGGGATTTATTTTTTGAAGATTATGTCTATCAAATGTTGGCTGTTGCTACGTTGCAGATGGTCCATCCAATCTGAGTCCAATTTTCGATGACTCGTTCGAGCATTTCGACTGGTAACTGGTGAATGACACGCGTGATGTTTTCCTCCAAGGCCTGAATCGAAGCGGGTTTGTCCGCATAAACTTTAGACTTTACATATCCCCACTGGAAAAAGTCTAAAGGTGTGATATCACACGATCTTGGTGGCCAATCGACCGGCCTAAAACGTGAAATTATGTGCTCACCGAAATGTTTTCTCAATAAATCCCTTGATTGATGCGATGTGTGGGAATTGGCGCCGTCTTGCTGAAACCAAATGTCGCCGAGATCACGAGCTTCAATTTCAGGCATCAAATAGTCGGTTATCATGGCACGATAACAGTCGCCATTGACGGTTACGTTTGCGCCGGCATCATTTTTAAAGAATTATGGACCGATGATTCCACCGGCTCACAAACCATACCAAACCGTTGTTTTTTCTGGATGAAGTGGCAGCTCTTGAATCTCTTCAGGTTGCTCTTCGTCCTAAATGCGGCAATTTTATTTGTTTACATACCCATTGAGCCAGAAATGGGCCTCATCGCTATACAAAATTTGCCTCGAAAACGTCGGATTTTCTTGGAACTTTTCAAGAGCCCATAGAGCGAAGCGTTTCAGGCGTAAGTCTCCATTATGAAATGCCAAACCATACTAAACAAAAATAACATGACAGCATGACACGACTCACACGTGATCTGTCAAAAAAGGCTATTAAAAAAAGTATCTCTACTTGAATCACCCTTTATAATTACATTTCGAATATTTATTGAAAAAAAAAAGAAAATGTTATTGACATTAATACATAAAACGTTAACAAAAGTATGCAAATGTGTGTGTGTGTGTGTTTGTGTTACGTGTTTATATTTGAACTTTAAATTATGAACATAAATATATGTATGTAGGTGGTTAACTCTGTGCGAGGTATTGGCTAATAATAATTACTTCATCAACAGCAGCAAAATGTTAAAAACAGTCAATCAGTCATTTATCATTTTCATATTTCACACTAGCAACGAAAATCGCATTGAATATGCACACAAAAATATCACTCCAAAAAATATTCATATGAAAAAAAAACTTAAATTGAATAAAAACGTGACATAATAATATTCGGTCTTAAAAAATATTTTTTTTATATTGAGGGGAGGGGGGAATATAAAAGTATGAATAAATTCAACAAAAACAAATACCACTAATCTATCAGGTCACATGCATTAAAGGAATACTATTTTCCCACTTTTTTTTAATATAATTAATTTAATTTTATGCCAGGGTTGGACAGTTTAACTATCAATTTAAATTATTGTTTAGGGTAAAATGACAATAATTCGGAACTTTATTTACCGAAAAAGTATTTAAAAATTCATGGTTTTATTAGTTTTAACAATTTATAAAACTTAAGAACAGAAACTCATATAGCGCCTTTAATGTGGCACCACGTACCTCTCGATTTCTAGCAAACTGCTCTCAATATCTACTTCTTTCTTTTTGCTTTTTTTACTGACCTCTTAACTCTCCGACTCTATTTCTATAGAAATCGTTTCAACTTGCGAGCGGATACAAGTTAGCCTTTCCCAACTTTATATTCCGGAGCTCTTAGTGAATCTGAAATTATTCTTTTCGAAATAGTTTTGTGTAAAAAATAATGAAAAAAAAATACAAATTTAGCTGTTCACTTTATAAGGGAGGTACCATGCCGATTGCTTCAATCCAACCTGTTTGCAATTGCAAGGCTCTCCTATTATAGTCCTCTAGTTACACGATATTATAGTCCTCTAGTTACACGATGATGAAATATGAAAAAAATATATATTTTTTTTTACCAGTAAAAAATTTCAGGAAGATCGTTCGATGTGTAGGCTGTAGCTTTTTAACAAATAAACACATTGATGTGGGTTAAGAGACACACAGACCAACCTAGAGTAGCGCTGTATAATGGCATAATGCGAGCTAAGGTCTTACAATGGGTGAACTCATTAAACCTGAAGAGGTGGAGCGAGACCTCTATATGTAGGCACGCTGGAATGTTGCTCAAGGAGCCCAAGGGCAGAATGGCCAGTAAGGTGCTCAGATATAATAGAAGTTCTTTAAGCTGGATAACTGGGTTGCTGACAGGTTACAGAAACATCAAGTATAATCTAGTCAAGGTGAAAATCAAAGAAGATGATACTTGCAGATTGAGCCTGGCAACGTACATTATGTGTGAATGCCCGGCACTAGCTGGTACAAGTTAAATGTGGGTGCCATGGGGGACCTAAGCCTTGAACAAATGCTAGCAATTACTTAAGTCTTCGTGATGAGGTAAAAGGCCGACAGTTACGAGTCAACATTCTCAAATCACTTCACAGTCAAGAATAAAGGCTGGTGGCAGCACGTGGTTCAATGAAAATAACGTAGCCATAATTACAATTTAGTTGTCTATAATCATTGAGGGCGGAAAGCGGTCGAAAAGAGACCCCTTCAGATCGCGGTCTGCTGCGATACTCCCCCTACAATAATAATAATAATATACTCTAACAACAGTGACCCTAAGTCAAATTTGATGAACAGTCGTTTAACAAAAAAATAATTTCTATTTATGTTCATACCAAGGCGAATCTATATAAGGTGGCATCGCCGCGACAACAAACACAACAGCAAAAAACATACACATGCATTTTGTTGTTGGTTAAATGTACGGTAGATGCCAAAAACACTAATTAAAATATCACATCCAATAACTAAAAACACCTCTTCCTTACCACTTTTGGTAGTATTTGTAATTTAATATTATCTTATTTCAAGTTAAAAAATAAACGAAGTTTTGACAGCTACCTGTCACATAACAAAGCAAAGCAAAAATTAAATAACTTTGCCGTACTGCCACCTAGTAAAATGAATTCGTCTTGGTTTAATAGGTTTTGCAATTGCTTAAATTATTTGTCTAAAATAATTCTTAGAATTATTATTTGTTAAATTTTGAATAATGTGTATTTAATTGCGTATTACTGGCGTTACGTCACTTAAATATTTCTTACGTAAGTCGTTACGTCGTTACATACATAAGTTGCCATATAAAATAATATAAAACCTAAAACACAAAAATCATTTTTGTTTTAACTTGCAATAAAAGTGTAATGGTATCAACTTTGCCATCCCTGCTTTATAGTTTTTTTTTGATAGATGTATTCGTTGCTACATTATTAGGTATGTATGTATGTGAATGTAAATACATACATACATATATATGTTCTCTCATAATATTTTGTTGCTGAGCCAATGAAAAGCGTGTTTTTATCCTCTGACAAGTTTTAAATATTTTGTCTTTTTATTTAATAGAAAAAATTCTAAAAATTATAGAATTAAAGAAAAAATATAAAAAAATAAAAACAATTTAATGAAGCTAATCTTCTACCTACATATTTATTTATTTCCGTGTTCTTTGGCATACAAATATTTTGTTCTTCTATTTGTTTATGTGGCATAAATTTACTTGTTTCAGTATGTTTCAATAAAATATTAATTATAATTTGTAGGAAATTTTTTTTTTCTTTTCGCTTTTTAAGGCCACGTACAGCATCATGAGCTACAGCAACTAACTAATAAATTAAGTTTGTAGCTTAGCTTAGTTGATTGTTCGTGCTGGTGTTATTTTATTTTATTTCATTTCGTTTCGTTTGAGTTTTATTTTGTCATTTTGACGTTTACAAAATCGTTGTTTGTTGTTGTTTCGTTATCAGCTGTATGTGGCAGCAGCGGGCTGGCTGGCTCACTGGTTGTTTGACAACCATTCTAGTTATATATATGTACATGTTTGAAGTCTATACTGCCAAATTCATTATTGTTGTTGTTCAATTATTTGTCTTTGTTGTTTTTGTTTCTACAGATATTTTTATTTTTTTTTTAACTTGCTGACGATTTGAGAGTTTTGTTGTTTTGTTTTTGCTTGTATTTTTTAAATTTTTTTTTCTCCATTAACTCTTTGCGCTGCTGAGGCTGCTGCTCGTCTGCTTTTTAGTGCGGTTTTGGTACGCGTTGACTGTTGTCTTAGTTTTTTTCCCAAAGCTTACGCGGTACTATTTCGTAATAATATCATCCATCCATCGTGTTTAATACGTTTTTTTTTCACGAAATTTTGTTTTTAAATTGATAAAATTTTTCATTAAATCAGGATTTTTTTTAAACAAAATTTAAAAAATGCGTATGTGTAAGTCGAACAAAAGTTTTCATTTTTAAGAAAATATTTAAATTAAATTAAAAAAAAAAATTACAAACAAAGCAAAATAATAAATTTAAGTAAAAAACGCTAAAATATAAAAAAAGAAGTGTAATTGTGAAAATACCGAAGAAACTATTTTAAATTCAATGAAATAAAACAATTTTAAATAAAAATCTAAATAATATAAAAATAGTACAATATTCATTGGCAACGGCATCTTTTTACAAGGGAAAATTTGTTCTCAAATAATCGCTGTTTATGATCTAAAAAATCTTAGATTTTTATTAATAGACATAACCAAGCAAACAAATAAGCGAAATGTAGACAAAGGTCAAGGTATATCCCAGACAAAAATATAATAGTCAGTGACGTTTATCTAGCAAACTGTAAAATCTATAGTCTTTTATAAAAGTATTCATACACAGTTAAAATTTAATGGGTTAAAGGCAGACGACGTGGCAGCTTGCTATTATTTATTTAACGACAGGGTGAACTATTGCCTATTGCTTTTTAAAGTGGTAAAAAATTTAAAAATAAATGCCGCATGTCTAGTAGAACATAATTAAAGATACACACCTGATAAAAATAATAGATACACCGACAAATTTTAATATATTATGCTTCATCGTTCTAGTTTTTTTTTCGTAAACCTTACATGGAATTCTTTACTTTTAGAGCGTTTTACATTCCTTTCGGAGTCGTTTCCTAACAAATTCATCTTAGTTGCATCACTCTATAAAATATTTCTCTATTTTCTTTCACCTTCACGTCCGGACCAATTTTTATGTAATTTTTTGCAAATTGTAACCTCATCGACAAATGTTTTTTCTCATTAAAGGAACTTTTCTAGCTATCGTTTCCGGAAGATAAGCCTTCTGTAAGCGGCGCCGAACTGTTGGAGCGCTTACAGAATTTCCAATTTCGGCAGAAATTTGTCTTGATAACTGGAATGGGTCTTTTGTTTGAAATTGAGACAATGTAATAATCAAGTGCCGCCGTGGTTTTTTGAAACCTATCACGTCTATCTATTGCTATATTGTTTCTTAACGCCTTTTGAACAAAATGAAGTGATCTGTTGAGACACTTAAGAATTTCTAGTAAAGATTTTCCATATTTACGCAGTTCAACAACAATCCTCTGTTCTTCTGTAGTACAGTGTATATTTCGACTCATCTATACAATAATCTAAGGATACATTCAAATAATAGTCTTTCTAATAGGGATTACTTACCACGTTCTTTAGAAATATTAAAAAAAATTTCGTTTTATTTATGAATTTGTGTTTTTAAATTTTACGTGTATCTTATTATTTTGATCAAACAAATTTTGACTTTGAACGATAAATATAAATTTTTTTTTGTATAACGGTACTTAATATTTTTTATGGTTGCCGGATTTAGTGTTGACGGACATATTTCTAAAATATTAAGAAAGTTTAGTAAGCTAAAGTTACCAGAAGGATAAAAAATCATAGCTTAAAATAAGTACCCACTAGTGTATCTATTATTTTGATCAGGTGTGTATGTATAAGTTGAAAGAATTATATAAAAATTATTTTTAAAAACATCAACCACGCAATCAAGTTTTTCACCAACTACAGGTTTTAAAAGTATTCGGATCCAAATTTAATTAATTTGTTAATTGATCTAATTATTTTTTTATTTAAGATGGTACAACATTTCGTTCTTATTATGATTTTTTATTACAAATTTTCTAAACAAATAATATATAAAAAAAAATATTATTCTAAATAAATAATTAATTGAAATTTAATTAAATTTGTACCAGATTCTAATTAAGGGATTTAATTGCAGCAAAAACTTTATTCTGTGTTTGATAAAGTTTTATTTAATTATTTGGCAGCATTTCTTATTGTTGTACAGAACATGGAAATATTTTCAGTAACTTTTCTCGAATTAAAGGTTTCAAATAGTTTCGGATTCAAATTTAATTAATTTGTTAATTGATCCAAATATATTCTTACTTAAGGCGGAACAATATTTCGGCCTTATAGGCTTTTTTATTGCATATTGTTTAGAAAAAAAAAAATATTATTCTAAATAAATAATTAATTGAATTTTAACTAAATTTGTACCTGATTCTAATTAAGGGATTTAATTGCAGCAAAAACTTTATTCTGTGTTTGATAAAGTTTTATTTAATTATTTGGCATCATTTCTTATTGTTGTACAGAACATGGAAATATTTTAATTAACTTTTCTCGAATTAAAGGTTTCAAATAGTTTCGGCTTCAAATTTAATTAGTTTATTAATTGATCCAATATTCTTATTTAAGCCAGAACAATATTTCGGTCTTATAGGCTTTTTTATTACAAATTGTTTAGACAAAAAAAAAATATCATTCTCAATAAATATTTAATTGAAAATTTAATTAAATTTGTGTCTCATTTTTATTAAGGCATTTAATTGGATCCAAAATTTTGTTCTGTGTTTGATTAAGTTTTCTTTAATATTTTGGCAGTATATCTTATTGTTTCAAATAATTTCGGATCCAAATTTAATTAATTTATTAATTGATCCAATTATGTATATTCTTATTTAAAGCTGAACAAAAATTCGGCCTTAAAAGGTTTCTTATTAGAAATTTTTTAGACAAATAAAATAAAAAATAAAAAAAAATATTCAAAATAAATAATTAATTAAAAATTGAATTAAATTTATATCTGAATATAATTAAAGCAAAATTTTTTTTGGGTTCGATAAAGTTTTGTTTATTTTTTTTTGGCTGTATTTCTTATTATTGTAAAGAAAATGGAAAATAGTTTCATTAATTTTTCTCTAATTTGTATCTACCAAATGCATCTTTCTGGATCTCTGGTGTTTTCGAACATACAACATTTGCGTCAGTTTATCGATAATATCTTCATAATGTATTTTTGTCTAGCTATTCTTTAGTTTATCTTTCTTTGTTAAATTTAAAATTTCTGCTTTCATTTACTCTACTCATTTATATGTTTTCTAACATTTTGCTTGCTAAGATCTAGATGTATAAAAAAATCTTAACCTTGAAATTTAATTTTGTGGTAAAAATATGAAGTACGTATACATTATTGCTATTTTCTTTCCTATTTTACATTTTGTTTTACTACTTTTTTCTTTTTTATTATTATTGTTACTTTACGTTGTTTTTTTATTTACTTTTGTTTTAATTCTTTATTTCTAATGCAAATACGAGTATTTCTAATACTTTAGACTTAAGGCTAGAATCTCTTTTTAATGTGTGAGTGTTAAATAATTACAAAAAATATAATTTCATTGTGACTGAGTTGTATTTTTTCTTATCTCATTAAAACAACAAAATGTTTAAATATCTTTGGAGAAAAACACAATTTAAAAAACAAATTTGCCTTCAGTCAAATAATTAATTCGTTAAAGTAGAATTTAAGTTCTTAATATTCTTAAAAAAATAAAAAAATAACTTCGACGCCATAAATAAAAAGCTTAAGGCTTTGGGATGTACTTTCTGACACGTAAATAGTTGTTAGAAAAAGTTTATTTTCAATAGCTATGTCTTTTTAAGGTATTCTCCCAAAAGTACTTTTTTAAAAGGTATATTTTTATAAAGCACTTTTTCAAACCTTTTAGTACGTACTTTCTAAAAGGTCCTTTTTAAAAAGTACCTTTTTGAAAGTTTTTTAAGAGCAGTTATTAATTTCTTTTAACTGTTTGAGTAAAATTATTAAACTCTAGTCTCGCCGGATAAACGAAGTTATACTGTACTTTTTAAAGAAGTACCTATTAAAAAGTTACTATTAAAAAAAGGACTTTTTAATAGGTACTTTTTAATATGTACTTTTAAATAGCAGCTATTTAAAAAGTACTTTTTGAATAGTAACTTTTTTAGCCTCGTTTATCCGGCCAGATATAGCTTCAGCCTTTGTCCGGAATACTAAATCGTCCGGACTAGAGTTTAAAAATTTTACTCAAACAGTTAAAAGAAATTAATAAACTTCTGTTAATCTTAAAATACAAATTTCGAGATTTAAGTTTTTAAAGCTCGGTAAAAAATTATCGTTTGCAATTTTTTTGTTTGAAATGTCATGTTTTATTTACATTGACAAAACCATGTTATCATTAGGATTTTCTCCTGGTCCCGTTTTAAATTTTTTTTTTTCAAGGACATGTACTTGATCTTCATAAACTTTGAGATGATACAGGATTTCTTGCTTTATCATTCGTTGTTTTCATATCAAATAATGGAAATCTTGAGGCACTTAAGGCCTGATATATATTTACTTTCAGCTCATATCTTTCCGAAAACTTTACTGAATTAAATTTATTTTTACAATATTTTATTATTACTCATACACAAATGTGTATTATGTCTAGTGGTGAAATAGCGAACAAGCTGTCCGATATGTCCGCATTACTAGATAGCTCGGCCTAGCGAGTTTCCGATTGATATAAGTTGGACCGTACTCTTTAAAAAGTTATTTTGTCAAGAGGTGTTACATTAAAAATTACTTTTCAGTAGGTACTTTTTTTAAAGGGTATTATTTTAACAGGTTCTTTTTAAATGTTACTATTTTAACAGATACTTTTTTAAATTTCTTTTTTTTAAATATTCTTTTCTTAAAGGTCCTTTCTCAAAAGATAATGATTTCATAGAATTTTTTCGAACGTATTTTTTTTAAATGTACTTTTTTATAGGTATTTTATGAAATGCATTTTATAAAAGGTACTTTTTTTTAAAAGTATTTGAAAAGTACTTTTTAAAAAGGTATTTTAAAGATACCTTTTTATAGGGTACTACTTTGAAAGGTAGTTTTTATAAAAGTACTTTAGATATACTATTTCTAAGGTCTATTACATTTCAGAGGTACTAGTTTTAAAGTTACTTTAAAAGGTATTTTCTAAGAACTTTTTTTTTAAATATACTTTTCTAAGGTGTTAAGTAGGTATTTTTATAAAAGCCACATTTAAAAAGATACTTTTAAAGAAAGATCCTTAGAAAAGCACTTTTTCGAAAATACACTAATAGTTAAAAAACTTTGTTTTTAATAAAAAGTTTCCTTAAAAAGGTTAGAGTTTTTTATAAAAAAATTTCTATAAAATTTTTACAAAAAATTGTTGATAAAATTTTTACAAAAAATTTTTGATAAAATATTTATAAAAAATTTTTGATAAAATTTTTACAAAAAAAATTTCAATAAAATTTTTACAAAAAAAAATTTTGATAAATTTTTACAAAAAAAATTTGATAAAATTTTTACAAAAAATTTTCTATAAAATTTGTACAAAACATTTTCGATAAAATTTTATAACACATATTCGATCAAATTTTTACGAAAAAAAAGTTTTCTATATCTTTATATTATATTTGTAATAATGAAGTTGAATATCATAAAAGTTAAAACCGAATCTATATTATTGTGAAATTGGGGAACATAACAGAGTAAGGGTATATTTAACATTACAATGGAGAAGGGTATATAAGATTCGGCATGGCCGAATATACATAGCTCTCTTAATTGTAAAAGTTAAACTTGAAAGATACATTTAATTAATTTTTTATTTTGGAAAAAAATTAAGGTACAATTTTAATATATAGAGATTTTCTGTATATAAAAAAGTTTTAATGTGTTTTGTTTTTGCCCAAAAGTCCTACTTTTATTCCCATAAATTTCATTTCAATTTTCTTTTATGTTCACATCTATAAAACAATGAATAAAAGCTTCCAACAACCATTTATTACCCTTCACCAACTCTGATGATATTGTTTTCATTCACAACTGAAATCAATCGAATTAAAATCAGCTGAGTTTTTCAGCTCATGGTGATCCACATTATTTAATGCTACTGGTCTTTTAACTAAAACGTACATTTTTGTATTTGTTAGCACTATTTTAATCTGCTTTAAATCCTCAAGTTATTTAAGTTTGTTACGGCCCAGTTAAGTTAAAACTATACTTGACTTCCATATTGGCAATGATTTTGTTAATAATTATTTTTATTTTCATTTTTATTTCAAACATCTACAATGTAGATTCTACATACATTGTTTGGAAATTTATTGTATAAAAAACCGATTTTTTTTTATTGATTTTCAAGTCTTAAAAAACATCATTTGCGTGCTGTTTTAAAACACACAATAATTTAACATCAGCACACGACACAGTGACACGAATTACAGAAAAAACAACTTAAATAAATTGTGTGTGTTTTGTGTTTAAAAATAAAGTATGAAAAGAAAAACAAATAAAAAATTACAGAATAAAAAGTGTTTGCGTGTTTGTTAACAAGTTATTTAATAATAATTTTTAGTGTTTTTTCATAATTTTATTTTTATATGTATTTCTAGTTTTAATGGTTGTAATAATGAACACATGATTTAATAATGTGTTATTCTGCTTTTGCTTTTGTTGGTTTTATATTTAATTATTAAAAAAATAATTATTATATTTACACTGACACAGAAGTTTTAAATATAATTATAAAATAGATTTGAAGCAAAGCTAATTTAGGCCTTTGCCTCTTGATATTTTTACAGAAGGTGTGTTACGAGGTCAGTTTGATAATTCCTTGACTTTTTGAATGAAGAATATTTTAGCGCCGTTAAAGTGTTTTATTATTCAACATAGTTTCTTTTAAGTTCGATAAATTTAGTCGCTCCAAAAAATTAGATTTTTCAAGGACCGGGGTTTGGGGTCAGCTATTGCTCTAAATTTGAAATGGAAAATTTTTGCAAGGGACTGCATAGAGAGATAAAAATATTTGCACCAATTAAAGGTTTTAATTTGTAATCAATTAAAGTTCAATTAATTTTTTAATTGATTTAAACGTATTTTTCTTTAAAACAGAAAAAAAAATTTTTGTACCAATTAAAGGTTTAGTTTTAAATTAAAGTCCAATTAATTTTTTTCAATAATTTAAATATATATTTGTTTAAAACAGAACAAAAAAAATAATTCTCTTTAATATTCGTAAATGTTAACAAGACCGCTTGGTATAAAAAAAAACTCTGTTTATATACAGAGATATTTTCGCCCTTAGCCTTCTTTGGTGCACGTCCACCCCTCCTTTGATTATTCTTTGGTCACTGGTATTGTGTTACTTTTTTTGGAAAAGCTTCACTTTAGGCAACTCTGCAATTGCACGTGATAATTATTTTTAGAGCAGCGTTGCAGCGACTCTGGTGTCAAGTAGGCACATTTATTTTGAAACTGTACGAGTATAGCCATTTTAATAATATTTTATTTCTCCGACGATTTAGTGGTATAGAAAAATACCGGCAAGGAGGGCGCTGTGGTAAATACTAGTAAGAATAGAAAATTAATATATGTATATAAAAAAATAAATAAAATAAACATACAAATTTCACAAATAAAATGTTGGTTACGAAGAAATGAAAATTTTATAAAATAAAATAATTTGAATAATTTTTAAAAAAATAATATTTTATAATAATATTTTTTATATTGGAAATATATTTTTATTCGAATAAATTGTTTATTCGATAGAATTTTCTAATTTCGGAGGGTCTCAGCTTAACAATATATGCCTAATTAGGTTGAATTTTGCTAGACTAACTAATATAAGTGATGGACCTATAAAATGTGCCGATTTCTAACAACCAAAAAATGTTTGGTTATAAAAATATGAAAATTTTATAAAATAAAAAAAAAGTAATTGTAATCATTAATGAAAAATGATATTTTGTAAAATAGTTATAAAAAAAGGGATTTTCAAAAATTATAATTCATTAAAGATTCCGTGAAAATCGAGATTTTAATTGTTCGAAGGACCATGTGAAACTATACCAAAATTACTACAGTTATCAATTAAAAAGCTTAAGTTCCTTTTTTCTCTTAAACTGCTGAGTTATTATTTTTTTTTATTTTAATTTATTAATTCAATTTTGAAAGAAAAAAATGGAAACAATTTTACTTTATTAGCAAATCGTATAAATTACAATACTATTACAAATTATTTTCTAACTGAACTTATCGTTCGTAGTCACCAAGCCCTTCACTCGTTGTAGTTGAACACACAGTGTCTGTGGTGGGCATCGAACCCACAACCCTTATACTAGCTACTACTACCCTCCTACCTGAACACCCTGTATCAATTTTAAATTTAAATATTTTTACATTCGTTTTAAAATTATTTTAAATACATGTGTGGTAATTAACTCAAAAATTAATATTAAGCCAGAAAATCAAAATTTTACAATTTATCGAAAAAATTGGGATTTTAAATAATTTTCAATAAGTTCAGAATTTTGTTGTCCATACGGTTGAAATAATATTTTTTTCCGAGTATGTGATTAATTTTAAAGAAAAATGGAAATAACACATTAGCAAAATTTTATTTATTTCAAATATTATATTTTAAAGGTTCGCAGTTAGGATATTTTTAAGGACACTTCTTTTCAAGGTACTTTTTTAAAACATAATTTTTTTAAAAGTACTTTTTTTAATCGTCTCTTTAAAAGGACCTGCGTTTAAAATGAAAAAAAAATTAAAAATTACTTTTTAGGTATCTTTAGTAAAAGTTAATATGAAAAGTATTTTTTTGGTACTAAATTTTTGGTAATAAAAAAAGTACTTTTTGCGGAAACATCCTTGCAAAAGTTTTTAAAGCCTTTCTTTTTAAATGGGTATTAAAATTACCATTTTTTAAAAGGCAGTCTTTTAGGGTGTTTTTTTTTGAAAGGTGTTTCTCTAAAAGTTGTCTTTTTTAAAAGTAATTAATTTTTTGAATGGTAATTTAAAAGGAAATAAGTTGGTTGATTGGTGAGAAAGAAGCTTAGGGTTACGTGAACTTCTTCTCATATGTTTTATGTGGTTTTCTTTAATAATGGGTGATGCAAGGCGAGATCCTTTTTTCAATAGCCTTTTTTTGCCAGATCACGTGTGAGTCGTGTCATGCGAAAATTCACGTTCTGTGAGGAATGTGTTTCGTGCACATAATCGGCCTACTGAGCGTACTATTCGCTACATCATCACCCATTTTGAGACCCAGCATTCATTATTGGATAATATTAGACCGAATAGACTACGTCCAACACGTTGTGAAGAAAATATAGCGGCCGTTGCTGAGAGTTTACACAAAGACCGTGGAGAGTAGATTCAGCGCCGTTCGCAGCAACTCTCTCTTATATTGAGAGCATACAAAATACAACTTGTGCAACAACTGAACCCTTCCCAAGCGACATCGCTGCGCTCTATGCGCTCTTGAAAAGATCCAAGAAGATCCGACTTTTTCGAGGCAAATTTTGTTTAGCAATGGGACGAAGAGCAACCTGAAGACGTTCAAGAGCTGCCACTTCATCCAGAAAACACAACGGTTTGGTGTGGTTAAAAAATGATGCCGTTGCGAACGTAACCGTCAATGGCGACCGTTATCGTGCCACGATAACCGACTAGCCACCAAGATCGTGTGATATCACACCGTTAGACTTTTTACTGTGGGGATATGTAAAGTCTAAAGTTTATGCGGACAAACCCGCTACGATTCAGACCTTGGAGGAAAACATCACGCGTGTCATTCGCCAGTTACCAGTCGAAATGCTCGAACGAGTCATTGAAAATTGGACTCAACGGATGGATGGACCATCTGCGACGTAGCAACGGCCAACATTTGATAGACATAATCTTCAAAAAATAAATGCCAAAGACTGTTCTTTCAAATGATAATAAATATTCTCCATTAAATTTGAATTTTTTGTGTTTTTTTTCTATAAAAAAAAAAAAAAAATAGGGAACCTCGAACTGCATCAGGCATTTTATTTACACCTTATATTCATATCCTAAGCCTTCACAATTCCTTTGAACGTCAATAATTAACTTCGACTAATAAATTTAAATTTTAAGTAAAAAAAATAAATTAAAAAATAATTGAAAACGGAATGTTTTCGAAGGTTCATGTAAAATTGACCAAAAATACTAGTTATCAAAAAAATCCATAGCAATTTTTTTTAATTTATTTATAATATTTATTACATAATTACCCTAAAAATCGAGATTTCAAAGAAAATGTTAAAACAAAAACTAAACAACATTTTTAAATATTTTTAATTTATTTATAAAATTAAGTTGTTTTATACATTAATTTATTTAAAATTTTTTATTATTTATATGATTGTATTTGACCCACTGTATTCTTTTTTTCAAAAGTACTCGCTTATTATATTCAAAGCCAAAGTTTGGATTTTATTTTAATATTTTAAAAATAAACTTTAACTTAACCTTGAAATTTAAAATAAACTAAATTTAAAACAAACTTATACACTGAAACCACTTCAAACACACAGGGGCTGGATTAAAATATTAACGAATAAATTATAAATTGTTGGGTACCGCTTTTGAGGTTTAAAAGTTGTAATAAACAAACCATAAAAATATACGAAAAATTAGAAAATATATTAAATAAAATAGTAATAATAATTAAGCTGGTATTAAAAGTATGGTTGCTAGCAAGCAAATAGGATGACTGAAAGGATTTATTTTTTTTTTTTTTTTAATAAATAAATAAGGGTTTTGTAAGTTCTGAGAACAAAAAAAAAAAAAAAAAAAAAAACAATTTAGTGCCCATTGTGCTTACAAACAAACTTTATTGAAAGGGAACTCTATTGTTTAAATTAACATACATACATATTCAACTGACATTGAATAGTTTTAAACACAAAAAGCGCTATTGATTTTCAAGGTTTTGTTTGAGGTGTTGAAAACTGAAAGCTGTTTTGTAGTTTTAGTTTGGTTTTATTTACACATTACGGTCAAAATTGATTATGACACTTTCAAAATATTTTTTTTTTTAAATATCAATGAATTGCGTAGTTTTTGAACCAAAATAGGTGTTTAATCATCTTTGTTTTATATATATATATATATATATATATATATAAATATATAATATATATATAAAACAAAGACGTGCATTCGTAGCAAAAGTTATATTCAATAATTATCATAAAATACCACCAGTTTGTTGTTATTTATTAGATATGTGTCATTGATGTTATTTTGTGATTATGTCAGCTTGTTTAGCTGGCTAATCATCAATCTTTTCTTGTCCCTATCTTATGCATTCATAATGACTATATGTGAGATGATAACTTTAAGTGTTACGAGTAATTTTATCTAACGAGTGATTTTTTAAGAGCTTGAGAATTTTTTTTAAAAAAAAACGCATAAAATTTGCAAAATCTCATCGGTTCTTTATTTGAAACGTTAGATTGGTCCATGACATTTACTTTTTGAAGATAATTTCATTTAAATGTTGACCGCGGCTGCGTCTTAGGTGGTCCATTCGGAAAGTCCAATTTTGGGCAACTTTTTCGAGCATTTCGGCCGGAATAGCCCGAATTTCTTCGGAAATGTTGTCTTTCAAAGCTGGAATAGTTGCTGGCTTATTTCTGTAGACTTTAGACTTGACGTAGCCCCACAAAAAATAGTCTAAAGGCGTCAAATCGCATGATCTTGATGGCCAACTTACCGGTCCATTTCTTGAGATGAATTGTTCTCCGAAGTTTTCCCTCAAAATGGCCATAGAATCGCGAGCTGTGTGGCATGTAGCGCCATCTTGTTGAAACCACATGTCAACCAAGTTCAGTTGTTCCATTTTTGGCAACAAAAAGTTTGTTAGCATCGAACGATAGCGATCGCCATTCACCGTAACGTTGCGTCCAACAGCATCTTTGAAAAAATACGGTCCAATGATTCCACCAGCGTACAAACCACACCAAACAGTGCATTTTTCGGGATGCATGGGCAGTTCTTGAACGGCTTCTGGTTGCTCTTCACTCCAAATGCGGCAATTTTGCTTATTTACGTAGCCATTCAACCAGAAATGAGCCTCATCGCTGAACAAAATTTGTCGATAAAACACATTTCGAACCGAACACTGATTTTGGTAATAAAATTCAATGATTTGCAAGCGTTGCTCGTTAGTAAGTCTATTCATGATGAAATGTCAAAGCATACTGAGCATCTTTCTCTTTGGCACCATGTCTGAAATCTCACGTGATCTGTCAAATACTAATGCATGAAAATCCTAACCTCAAAAAAATCACCCATTATTTGTAATTGAGATTTCTTCAGTTACACATTGCTTGTAATTGAAAAATTACAATTACAATTAAAATTACTTGTAATTTGTATTTAAAAACTTCCACTGCTCCGATATTCCCCATACATTACATTCATTACATTTCAATTCAAATTACATGCAATTCAAATTACATGTAATTGAAATTGGATATTTTCAATTACAAGTTACAAGTAATTGTAATTAGGCAATAATCTTTACTTTCAATTGAACAAATTTAAATTTTTCATTACATGTACTTCTAATTGAAAAAATTATAATTGCACTAAGAAATAAATTATAATTGTATTTTTTCAATGTAATGAAAAATTGTTTAAAATATTATTGAATTTTGTTCAATTGAAAGTAAAGATTATTACCTAATTACAATTACTTGTAATTGAAAGTATCTAATTTCATTTACATGTAATTTGTAATTGAAAATTTTCGATTTCAAATTACAAGTAGTTGTAATTGGATTCAGTCCCTGATTTAACTTACAATTACTTGTAATTTGTAATTGAGAATAAGCAATTACACATTACCTTTAATATTAATTGTAATTGAAATATAATTGACTTACAGTCTTACGTTTTTTTAAATCCCCTTAAAGTAACGTAGTCGTTAGATAGTCAATTAGGTCGAACGTTAATTGGACCTAGTGAAAGTAACATTGCCGTAATATATGTATCATGATTTTCGAAATAACTTCGCACAACAATACAAAAGCAATTTGCACAAAGTTTAATTTGCCAAAAAAAACTTTGCCCGAATTGCTTTTGTTTTTAGGTTGCTTAGGTCTTTGACTACAGTTTATTGCACATAAACTGTCAGTTAATTTATAATAAGACATCGGAAAACGTCATAAATATTTTCGCCAAAGTATTCATAGCTTAGGAAAAGAAAAAAAAAATTTAATTCATTATTTTTTCTAAACAAATTTACTCATCATTATTTTTTTTTTGTTTAGTTTTTTTTTTTATCAAATTGGCATTGAACTAGATAATTTAGTTTGCGGTCGTTGTAACTTTTTTTGTTTGCTACAATTTAAATTGTTTAGAAGGTTTTAAAATAATTTTTTATTTATTTCGTTTAGTGGTCAATTTTGTTCGTGTGAAATTATTTTATATTTTTGGTTTCTAACTCATTGAAATGTATTTTTTCATACCTTATTTATTTTTAATTTGTTTTTTAAAATTAATACTAAATAATAACCGGAAATATTAAAAATAATTATATTTTTGTTATTAATTAGTAGGTGCTTTAATAGAGAATTGTTTACATTATACAAATAATAGATTTATGACGTTCTTAACGTTAGAAAAAAAACATAAAACATGAATAATTTTGTTTAACATTTGCATGGTCCTTCGAACCATCTAAATATAGATTTTAAGTAAGTATTCAGCTGACAACTGCCAGACTTACCCGAGCTGACTAAAAGAATGGCGCATTTAAAAATTTAAGTTCGATTTAATTTTTTTTTTTTGTGATAATGATTTTGGAAACTTTCTCTAATAGAGCACGTTATGTTTCACGGACTTGGGATGGCTTTTAAATGTCCAATGTTTCTTCCGAATTTGATACGTACCCAAAGTAAGAAAGCATCGTTTAAAATTTACTCCTGGCAGAATTATTGATGTAGCTTTTTTCTTTGTTTATTGAAAATGTGTGGTCAGCATTTTGTGGCGGTTATCGCAATCCAAACTATCTTTGATATAGGCCATTGCTTTAACTGAGCAGTTATTTTGTCTAAATTTTTTTAGATTTTCACTCTACTGATATAAACCACCGTCTTGTTGACCTCTAACACCTTGGGAAGACCAGCTCCCAAAGCTTGCACGGGGCCTGAAACTGGAAAGTAAAAGCCTCCTTCAAGGTCTGGCTAGTGTCCAAACGACTGGTACTACAGAAACCGGTAGCACCACAGGGATTTTCCCAATCCCTGCGATCGGTTATTGCCGAGGCTCTTCGAGGAGTAATGCATGTGCATGTCACCCACATGCACATGTGGTTTGGACCCAAATTTAACTATAACCCACTTAGTAATAATGACACAATTATTACTGCTGAAGGTTGTAGCATTCTAGGAAATGTTTTTTTCTTTTTAATATAAAAATTAATAAATTGTTATATGTTTGAAAAGAGGTTTTAGTTAATAATTTGAAATGAAGTCTAACTAAATTATTAAGGATTTATCTTAAACAAGTTATTAATCTAAACTTCAAAAATAAGAACCATTATTAATACCAAATGGTCCTTGAAACCCTTTGCTTTTGAGTAAAAAAAAAACGAAAAAATTATTTAAAAAAATGTTATTACGGAAAAAATGAGTACAACAAAATGGAAAATAAAACTCGTTAACAATATTAAATGGTCCTTCGAACCCTTTGCTTTTGAGAAAAAAATATTAAAAAATTTTACTTCGGCAAAAACAGGTACGACAAAATGGAAAATAAAACTCGTTATTAATATCAAATGATCCTTTGAATCCTTTGTTTATAAATAAATAAAAAAATGAAAAAAAAAAACAATTTTAAATTCTTATTAGCTAAAAATAGGTACGGCAAAATGGAAAATTAAAACTTGTTAACAATATCAAATGGTCCTTCGAACCTTTTGGGTTTTAGCAAAAACACGAAAACATTATTTAAAAAATTTTAGAAGGGAAACAAATAGGTATGACAAAATGGCAAATAAAAACCGCTAACAATACCAAATGGTCCTTCAAACCCTTTGCTTTTGATTAAAAAAAAAAAACGAAATAAATATAAGAAAATTTTATTCCAGAAAAAATAGGTACAATAAAATGGGAAATAAAACTCGTTAACAATACCAAATAATCCTTCGAAACCTTTGCTTTTTAGGAAAAAAAAAACGAAAAAATATGTTAAAATTTTTATTAGGGAAAAAATGAGTACAGCAAAATGAAAAAATTTGTTATTACAAAAAACTGCATTTAACATTGCACAGTGGGACAAAATCAAAATATTTTGGAAATAACTCAGCCATTTATAAAGGGCTAGGCCGATTGATCGAAAATTAGGCATGAGCATAGCTGGGGAGTATCTCAGCCTAAGTTTTGACACACCATTCACTTGCCAGGGCTGGCAGATTGTGGTCTCAAAGTAGGGACCTCATTTCTTAAATTTTGTGCGATTTTTAAATTTATTTATTCTGTAAATTATGTTTTAAAATGTTGAAGTTATAAGCATTTTAAAATTAAAAGTTTTTTGATTTTTTGATTTTTCGATTTTTGGTCGTTTTTTTTTTTCAAAATATTTAAACAGTTTTTATCCAAATTTTTTTTTTAAATTTTTTTTTCCCATAGTTATTAAATATTTTTGAAAAATTTCCAGATTATATCTTTTGTGACGATTTTCAATTTAAAAAATCCAAAATTATTGAATTTTTGTGTATTTTAGCTTAAAAATGGCCGTCAATCTTATTTTTTTTAATAGAAAAAAAATTTTCTTAAGGAATATAGAAAAATTGTATATCTTTCTGTAAGCTAGCAATATGTACGTAAGTTTAAACCAAAGATCGTGTAAATTTGATTAACCTTGTAGAATATGGACGTCCTTCAATTTGACCTATTTTACATTGAAATTTTGACTTTAGCCTATACATTGGTTCTTAAATCCCAATATATATACTCTCAGCTATTGCAGAAAGTATTTATTTCATAAACCCTAGTCCATATGTGAACTTTATGGACAAAAGACTAGAAAATTCCAATTTTGGGATTTTTGGAATTTATTTTGGGAATTGTTGCAGATTTTTTACCATTCGATTTTCGTTGACTAATCGGCCTACCCCTTTACAAATGGCTGAGTTATTTCGAAAAAAAAATATTTTGATTCTGCCCCACTGTGCATTGTTTGAGTTGAAAATTTTTCATTTCAGATTTACTGAAATTTTTTAATTTTTTAATTTGGAAAATTATTCTTTAAACTTTAAGATTAAAACGAGATAGTATGTGTTTCTTTTTTTTTACTTTTACAAGTCAATTAGTTTTATATTTTTTCTATTTTACTGGCCGTTTGATATTTTATTTTTAACATTTGTAATTATAAAATTTTTTTTCTAAATTTGTTTTTTTTTTATATTTATTGATGTTGCTGTTGTTGTTTATTTTAAAATATATGAAATATTAAAACAGACATATTTAACAAAAAAAAAAAAAAAAAAAAATAAATTAAATAAAAATACATAAAATAGCACACAGATACACTCTTGCTTATTGACGGCAATAAAGTAATTAAAACTAAACTAGTTGTTGTTGTAGCTCAAACGGAAGAACACACAGAGTTTTCAGTTGTTGAAAAAATAAAGAAATTTGTGATAAAAATGAATCAAATAATACTAATGAATTTAATCAAGTTAAAACTTTATATGATGGGCCATTCCTAATCTATAGTGTCTTCCATATTAAAGTTTTGCGTTATACTCGTACTAAGTGATATTTTAAAAACGATAGTAGAAAAAATTTAAGATTTTTTCGTCGAATCAATTTTATTTTCTAAATAGTTTTGTGAGATTATTTATAAAAATTTTGAAGTGATCTTAAGAACTCAATTGTTTTAAGCCATAAAACCTTAACACAACAAAATACTTATTTGTTTGTTTTATTTTTTTTTATATTTTTAATCTAGAAACATTTCCACAAATGTACTAATTAAAGCAATGTAAATACAAAATATTTCATTAAAATAAGGAATCTAAATATTAAATAAAACTCGAATGTGATAGAAAACATAAAAAATAAAAATAAAAATAAATATAAAAAATATTAAACAAATAAAAACAAACAGCTTTTATAAAGAAAGACTATATTGTGATATTAAAAAATAACTAAATGTTTATCGATGACATTTTTTAACCTACATGAAATCAACATCTCCGAATACTTAAAGTAAAACAAACTAAATATTCAACAAAAAGAAAACCAGAAAAATACCTAACATGAGGAATTAACCTAAAACCAATAAAGGATCTCAAAACCTGCCTGCTCGTTAACAACGCTCAGCGCATATAACTACCACAAACCGTTTAAAATTCATAACTCATCTTAAGCTTTAAAACTGGATTATCTATCGTTAATTGAAGGCACAACTTTGTGAATTACATTAATTATTGCTGCATACTTTCTGGCTGCAAAAGGAGTTGTGTGTTGTGTTAAATACTAAATACTAAAGCAAAAAACGGTAATTGTTGTTGTATATAAATTCAATATTAAAGTTTATTTGAAATCAAATTTCTACATTAACTTGCAACAAATCAAATCAAATCATCAACATTTTGTAAATGTATGTTTTATAAACTACTTATGTATAAATACAATTTATTCAAAATGGATGTTGTGTGGTGTATCATCATGATTTTATAAAATAATTTAGCAAAATTTCTGTTTATTTGATTATTTGATTAAACAATTCGATTAATTTGATTTATGTATGTCTTAACGTCACGTTGCTCTTACATTATTTACATTGAGATATATCAATTCATATTAATTCTGTTAAAAAAAAGATATCAAAAGAAAGCTAAACGTTGCCATCATTTAATCATCAACAAAACTGTTACCAGGGTTTAAAACACTAAAATTCATCATCAAGCACTTACAACTCTTAACAAAATATCAATCAATAATTGTTTTAAACATTCTTGAAAACAAAAATTAATAAATAAAATTTTGCTGCTGCTGTTGCTATATACATAAATATATATATATCTATATCTACATATTATCGAATATATATATTATAAATATATGTCATATTGTCGTTGTTGTTGTTGTCGCCTTAATATTAATATTCAAATAAAATCCACCACACCACTCTACTACTACTACTACTACTTACTACCACCACTACCACCAAAAAATAAATACCACCACAAAATAAATCTCAGATATTAAAATCAACATCACTTCTCTAACTATATTTTATTAAAAAGAGGCAACCAAAGGTCTTAAAAAAAACACTTCATCATTAACTTTTATTATAAATAAATAAAATCTTGTCATCAACATTGTTTATAAACAAAAATCGACTCAACATTTTCTTTGTCAAATTACACTCAAAAAAAAAGTTTAACAAATTTTTATAAAAAAATATTAAACTAATTCTTTTTTATCTTTCTTTTTATGTTCAAATCAAAAATAAAAAAATCTTTTTTAATACAAAATTGGCTAAAAATACATAAACAAAACTAAAATCAAATCTAATGAAATCAAAATCTAAATTGACTACCTCACAGCAACAAATGTTGATAAGCAATGTTTATAAACAAAAAATCCCAAGGAGTGAATAAAATTTACACAAGAAGCAAGTGATAAAATTTTTGCATAAATACGTCCCAGCAGCAATTTAATTATATTTATATACACATATATACATAATTAAGGAAGCAAATATTAAGACTGAAAGAAACAAACAAACAAACAAACAAAAATAAAACAGTTTATTTTGAAAGCATTTGTTTTTAATATTAAGTTGAGCGGAGTTTAATGCTAAAAGGAAATGTCTCACATGAATACATTAACTGAGAGTCTAATGTCAAATGCGTTTGATTTAATCGGAGGCTCGACAATGGCACAACAGTTTTTGGAACACATGGATTTGTATACACAACGACAACAACAACAGCAGCATCATCATCATCAATATCAGCAACAGTATCAGTACACACTGTCAAACAACGTACAAGAATCACAGCAGCAGCAGCAACAATTTATTAACAATAGAAATATTAATAATAATAATAATAAAAATTACTATCATACGGAAACAACGTTACAACAAATAGATTTTTTATTTAACCCACAAACGCAATCATCATCAGGGAATTCATCGGCATCGTCTTCGCCTACCAGTCATTTATTGCAGCACATGTATAAACGACAGCAACAACAACAATATTCTACAACTTCATCACCTTTAATGCAACGACAGCATCAGCAACAGCATCAACAACAGCAGCAACAACATCAGAAACAACAGCAACATATGCACCAACAACATTCCTTGACAACATCTCCCAACAACTTAGAAAATAAGATTTATAATACCTCACAGCATTTATTAAACTTAAACATACAAATGGATTCCACATCACCCTTAGAACCGCAACAGCAACAGCAACAATTAACACAAAATATAAATATAAAAAATTCCACACCTTCAGCTACTGCAAACAATCTTAACAACAATTTAATTACTACAACTACCACAAACACTAATACGAATGGTTTAAATATGACTTCATCACCACCTATAACAACTTCCTCTTCGTCCTCATCATCAACAATTATTTCGACCACCACGCAGCAGCAGCAACAACAACAACCAACGTCTCATCAGCATCAACAACATGCCCAACAGCAACATCATCAGCATCAACATGCTACTGGCACAACATCTCCTCATAAGTCCTGTTGGTGTTATGGTGAGTTAAACAAAACAAATGAAAAAAATCTATTACAATCAAATAAAAAGCGAAAAAGCAACACAAAAAAGAAACCATAAACATTTTTCTCTTAAATCTCTGTCTTCAATCAACCACCATCAAGCATCACCAACAAAAGCATCTGCTAAGCAAACAAAACCATCATTATCAACATCTACTACTTCAACATCATTTTTATTATTATTGAATGCAAAAAAAAAATTAAATACAAATAAGTTATTTTATTTAAAAATATGTACAAGAATAAAAGAAATTCTCATTTACTTAATAACTTATCAACCAGCAACATTTGTGGGAAGGTTTTTAAAGGATTGAAAAAAAATAATTAATATTATTTTGCTTTATTTCGATTTGTCATTATTCATACGCTCATGAGCACAATTAATTAATATTAATCATACGCTTTCGTGTTGCCATTGTCACATATGTTTGTGTGTGTTATAAAATTATTTATGTGTTTGTTGTAAATATGTTTTTGTTTAAGGATAAATTTCCACTTTAAATTTTCTAGTCTTACTTAATATTTTACGATATTTGATAATAACTTTGTATTAGAGTACCCATGCAAAGGCTCCTAATTGCTTTTTGTTTTAAAAGCAATCTGCAGATATACGAAAATTAGTTTAAAGGTAAGATAACCCACCCCTCACTCCTATACCGACAGTTTCCGGCTACAGCCTTTGGTTTTTTTTCAGTAATTCTTACCAAGTTTTAAGGCAGATATAGGATAGTTTATAATAACTTTGCATGGGGGGTACACTTTTCTGGGTAATTACTCCGGATTTTGCAACATAAAAATATGTTATACTGACCTTGCTAGTAAAGTACCTCTCCACAACATTTTATTAAAAATTTTATCGCGTTGGTTTTGCGTAATGCGGCAACGAAAAAATAGGTAGACAGATAGGCTGTCCTTATTATAATAATACAGATTTGCGGGAATTTTTTATTTTTTTTATGAATATGAATAAGTATATTTATTTTATATTCATTAAATATTACTCATACGCTATAGGTCATTAAACATTACTTATACGCTACAGTTGTATAACAAATAATTGAGCATCATTTATATTTCTATTTTTTTATTGAAATATAAAACAAAACTTTTAAAATAAAATAAACTAAAATTAGCACAAAATTACCAACAAATTATTAAAATAAATTAAAAATGTTTTTATTTTTAATGACGCAAAACAACAAACACATCTGTTGACACTTGACTGCCTCATAAATCATTTGAATGATTTTGTTTATTTTGTAAGAAAAATATTTTGCATAGTGCAGAAAAATTTATAATTTATTGGCCTTTATTAATAGTTTTAGAAAAGCTTGCATTTTTATCAAAATGATATTAAAAATTTAGTAAATTGAAAACCAAAAAAAAAAAAAAATATTTTTTAATGAGGTCAAAATTCTCAAATTAGAAATATTAAAATTTCAAGGTTTTTTAATTTGATTTTGCATTAATTGATTTTTAGCTTACTTTTCGTAGCTGTCGACCTTCTTGCATATCATTAATTCTGCGTAATTCGTATGCCATTATGTGCCTACCTGTGGTGTTAGTCTTAATGTTAATTAGTGCTGCATAGCCTCTTCTAGGCACAGCCTAAAAACATAATCTTCTTTAATTTTAATTTTATAAGTTTTCTGTCTAAGCACTTCGTTACCAGTAGCCTGCTAGTTTTTTAGTTTAAGCTTCAAAACAGAGCATAAAGGGTTGTCTACTGCTTTGTTTCTCTGGTTGGGAAATTTTCCACTTCAATGGTATGACTGGATTCAAGTTTTGAACACTTTTAGCCTTTAAACCTCTCTCCTAATACCTGCGCTTCTGGAGCCGATCGTCATCCTCACACTCAGCAAGGATCCACACCACATAGCAAGCATATGAACCCACCCAAGCATATGCACATACATTATTTGGAAACGACAGATGGCAGACCCATCATCCTGGGACAGCTACAATAAGCTCTACTTAGATTGCATTCAATTTTACACGATTTCTTTTATACCCTTGTTATTTTAGTATCAACCTAAATACGAAGTAAATAGTTGTTCCCTGCTTTTATTTTTTTAAGCACTTTATTAGAAATTGTCATTATTTATTTGGTCCACTGCATGCCCGTGTACTCGAAATTCTTTTTAAAACAAAACATAACGTATATTGTTATACGTGAGTGTTAATTAGGTTCTATGACGACAGAGAAAAACAACTGAGCTGTTTGTTAAAGTTGGGACAAATTTATACATCGTGATCTATTCATACATACCTACCTACTGTTACACATTTCCCACTTTTCCTTGTATCACATACATACATACAGTCGTTTACATAAACTTTTATGGCACACTTTTGAGCCATAACCTACAAAATTTTGCTTTGTAACACACAAATTTTCTGTCTTTCTGTTTTTTTTTTCTTGGAAAATAAACAGACAAGGTGACATACATTTGTTAAAATGTTTTTTAAATATCAAAAGAAAAACAATATTGTGTTTTGAAATATGCAATTGAAAAGGAGCTTAATAGGCTTGTTAATTATTTGTATGTCTTAGAAATGTAGAAAAACGTTTAAAGAAATATAATATAAATACCGCCTAACAAAAATTGTTGTTCCAAAAATTTGTGAAAAAAGGGCAGATTTAAAAATGTTTATTTATTGTTTATACGCTCAATATCGAAAATATCTCTTTTAAAAAAATAAAAGGTGCTGCCAAGTCTACAACACCATTAAATTGGTAAAATTTCATACTTTCTCTTGCAAATTAGATATTTTTACGTGAATAAAGTATCCTATATATGAACCATGATACTAAGGTACCCCCCACAAAATTTTACTAAAATTCAGCCAGTAGTTTGTATGTGTTGCGAACGCAGACAGACGGACAGGCAAAAAAATATTCTTTTGTATTCGCTTCAGCAACAAAGTTATCAAAAAAATAAATTATATACAGACACGGTCCTGTTACAGAGTTTTTTTTATTAAGTATAGAGAAATCAGTTGCATACCTTTGGGGAGAAATATTATCAAGATAATAAAATAGAAGCCTTTGCGAATATTGCTTATTGTCTTCTGCTGTAAAAATGTTGCGTTTTTGTTTGTGTTTTTTTTACTTTTTGTGGTTACGAAAATAAGTGTTGTTAACTTTCCTAAAATCAACAAAAAAAATTTTAACATTTTAAGCACCTCAATTATTGTGATAATAAGGCCAAGCTACTACTCATTCCGGCCGTTAAAAGTAGTGTAATCAAAATGAGAACTAAGTTTTTGCTTAGTGCAATACAATTATTCAAACTAAACCTGTAGGGTTACCTACATATATATATATATATATATATATATATATATATATATATAGAGTCTTTGTGTTTAAAGTTTCATAATTTTGCTATAAAGGGGAATAATACAAATAGGGCAAATGCATAAGGTAAAATGTATACTAATATTATGTCGCTCGAATAGCAATTGCAGTAAAATCTGCATAAAAAGTAATTTAGTAAATTTAATTTGGAAACCCAAATGAAGAGGCCATTTCTGCGAAAAAGGCCTAGTTTGATAACTTTCCGATTTCTAAGTTTACGGAGGGCCTTCAAAAAGCTAGAAAGGCACTTGTAGAAGCCTTGCAAAAGGGACTCTCTGTCGCTACGAGAATATGAAAGGAATCTATGTCTATGAAAAGATTTATTTATTTCCTCCTCTCCTATATACACAGTAAAGAATATTTTCACCAATTTAAGGCTTTAATTGGTTTCAAATTAAAATTTAATTAAATTGTTAATTGATTCAATTAATTGTTTAATTAGCAATTTTTTTTGTTCTGTTTTAAACAAATATATATTTGTATCAATTAAAAATTTAATTGAATTTTAATTTAAAACTAATTAAAATCATTAATTGGTGCAATAAATTTTTTCTGTGTACTTTATGAAGTTACAAACGATAAAATTTGTATACCATATTACCTGTTCCGTAAGATATAAAAACATCAAAAGTTTAAAATGAATAAAAAAAAACTCACGTATAGTGACTAACAAAAGTCTGAATACGACCCCAGTTTTTACAGCCTGAAACCATAATAAACAAAAGTTTTGATACAGTTTTATTTAAAACTTAATTTATTCATTATAAGATTATAAAATTATTTTATAAAAAACCTAAAAACATATTGACCACAATATATAGATATAAATGTACATATATGGTATCTTGAGTCCAACACAGTGGGTTTTATTATTTGCTTAGCCCAACATGTTTTCCAGGTGGGGGGTAAACTTATTTTTATTGAAAAATAGTATTTTCTAAATTAATATATGTATGCTGTGAAGTTTTGATAAAATTAATGACCCTATCCTCTCTACACAGAAACAATTATTTGCTCCCATTAAAGGTTTTAATTGGTTCCAAATACAAATTTAATTAAAGTTTTAATTGATTCAAATATATATTTGTTTAAAACAGAACGAACAAAAAATTATTGCTAATTAAACAATTAATTGAATCAAATAATTTAATTAAATACTTTGTAAATATTTTATATGTTTGGAAGATTTTTTTTAATTAAGAATATAATTGAATCAATTCAAAAATTATTTACATTTTTATCGGAAACTAATTAAAACCATTAATTGGTGCAAATATTTTTTTCTGTGTAGAATAAACTTTCTACGCCAATGGGTAATTTTTTAATAATTTTCTTCAAGAATAAAAGCAAAATTTCTTATTAATGGCTTGACTAAAAATTACGGAATAGAGTTTAAAAAAATAAGTTTCCATAGAATTGTTACCCTGTATGTAAGGGGGGGATTCTTAAACCAACCTCTCTAACTTTGTGGGTCTTTTTTCGATCCTTTTTATTTTCTTACGATTTCTGGTACTCGAGTAGTAATTTACGACTACTTTTCATTTATTGAGTCTCATGCTGTCACTAGCCTTTTTCTTTAGATTATATTGGTTTCAGACTATAGACTGGTAAAGATATAAAGCTAAAGTCTAGTTAAGTCATTGTTAAAGCTGGAGAATGACAGGTATCCACAGTTTGCATGCTATGCTCCCTCATATCTAGCCATTTCGGAAGTATGCTCTTCTATAGTGGATTAGCAAATGCTCTTAAGGTAGAGGCCTTAATGCCACAAGATCTGACGTGTGAAAATTTAACTAACTTAAAATTAGAAATCTGCTTTCTCTACTTCTTTGCTGAAATATAATATTCAAGAAAAATAGCAATATATAACTCTTCAGTATAAAAATGTGGCCCAGATTGAATGCCCAGACGATAACAGACAGTTAAAGATGCCTGTGGTGGGCTAAACAATTTTTTTTCTAGTTAGTATCTGGTTTCAAGATGAAGTTATTTATGTTTGCTTAGATACCATATTTAGATTTAAGCCATTATATTAAATTTAGTTGTTGTTGCAAAAATACATATTGTATACGGCCTCCGTATATTTTCTTTTGTCGGTCACTGTATTTAAATAAGTTTGTTCTAAAATACTGCTATATGTATGCGAGTAAATAATTATCTAAGTATGTGTAGAACATAACTTGAAATCATTTAGATATTATTTATATTCTACCAGTGTATACCAAATAATATATCAAATAATATAATTTTATATATTTAAAAAATTAAAAAAAAAACAACATTAAACTGTTCAACAAACAATATTAATATTAATTATAAAAAAGCTGTTATTTTTGCTACATAATAAAGGAAAACAAAACGGAACACCTTTAGAAAACACCTTTAAAAAAAATACATTTGTATCTCTTAGAATTGTTGGCACGTGTTGTACCTTTCAAATATATGTACATACATTCGTGTATGTATGCGTATGTATTTTAAATTTGCTAATGATCTCTATTCTATTTAATTCTATTTTAAGTTATAATTTATTCAGTTTATCACCTTTTTTTATATTTCACTTTAATTCGAATTTTCTTACTTTTCTTATTGCATTCCAATGAAACCCAATTATAATTAAATCAATTTTTGAATCGTATCGGAGGTTGTAAGTGTGTCGTATCAAATCACATTTTTAATGCTAATAAATAATTGTGAACCCTGTTAGGTTTAAATATAAACGTAATCATAGAATTTTTTATTAATTGGGTGACCTGTTGGGCTAGTAGGTTGAGGGTTCAATTCCCACCAAAGACTTTGGGTGTTTCAGTACGACGAGTGAAGGTCGTAGCTACTATACTTGGTAATTTAAGTTACAATAGTATTTGTAATTGTATTATAACATTTAGTAAATAAATAAATATATATGTATCAGTTATATATGTAGAATCGACTTTGTGTGAGTTTCTCATACTATCGTTAACCGGACTTTGAGGTCTTCGTCACTATCAATTCAAATAAGGAAATACTCAGATAAAAATCTGCAGGTACTGTGAGCTTTCCTTTGGGTCTGGTAGAACTTGGGTCGCGCCACTTAGAGCCTATTGCTTAATAATAAGCTTTGCAAATTTTATCCAATCCATAAAATGTTTAACCGACTTCAACAGATTTTTTTGCCTTCAGAACTCTATGAGTTCTAAAACGATATCAAAAAAAAAAAAAAAAAAAAAAAAAAAATAAAGGGTGTCAACATACAATACACTTGAGTTTAGCGTACCTTTTGAAGGTCAGAAATTTCGAATTTTCACAGTACAAATTATAGTAAGGGGTGATCGATTTCGAGGTTCCCTACTTTTTTAAAGAAAAAAACACAGAAAATTAAAATTTAATGGAGAATGTTTATTATCATTTGAAAGAACATTTTTTGGCATTTATTTTTTGAAGATTATGTCTATCAAATGTTGGCCGTTGCAACGTCGCAGATGGTCCATCCGTTGAGTCCAATTTTCGATGACTCGTTCGAGCATTTCGACTGTTTTCATGAATCGAAGCGGGGTTGGCCGCACAAACTTTAGACTTTACATATCCTCACAGGAAAAAGTCTAACGGTGTGATATCACACCGTGAAATTATGTGTTCACCGAAATGTTCTCTCAATAAATCCATTGATTGATGCGATGAAACCAAATGTCTTTCTGAAACCAAATTTGGCCGAGATCACGAGCTTCAATTGCAGGCATCAAATAGTCGGTTATCATGGCACGATAACGGTCGGCATTGACGGTTACGTTCGCACCGACATCATTTTTAAAGAAATATGTACCGATAATTCCACCGGCCCACAAAACACACCAAACGATTGTTTTTTCTGGATGAAGTGGCAGCTCTTGAATCTATTCAGGTTGTTCTTCGTCCCAAAAGCGGCAATTGTGTTTGTTTACATGCCCATTGAGCTCGAAATGGGCCTCATCGCTAAACAAAATTTGCCTCGGAAACGTCGGGTCGTCTTGGAACTTTTCAAGAGCCCATAGAGCGAAGCGATTCAGGCCTAAGTCTTTCCATTATGAAATGCCAAACAATATTAAACAAAAATAACATGACAGCATGACACGACTCAGACGTTATTTGTCAAAAAAAGGTTATTGAAAAAAGTATCTCTACTTGAATCACCCTTTACAATTATAGCACAAAACAACAAAAAGCAATAACAAATGAAACTTAAAAATTTGACGTATAAGGTATAATCTTTTGAATCATTATAGAAAGGCACTTTAAAAAGAGTATTACAATATGTAGTTTATGCTAGCTATAACAGCAAGAATAAATATTAAAAATTATAAATAAAAGGGTGTCCCCATAGGTTATGATATTTGATGTATAGGGCCTTATCTTTTGAATCATTATACTCACATACACTTGTAATTTACCCACAACGTATATTAGTTTGACTGCTATTACATTTCAAATTGGAAAAGAAAGAGTGTCCCAATTGGGTATATTATTTGGTATTATAAACAGTCACAAGAAGTAAAAAAAAATTACACACAGTGTAATTTACTTACTACCTCCTCATTAACAAGAATTAAAAGAAAAATTTTAGTTAAAGGGTGTTCACAGACATGACTTCATTTGACGTTATGAGCTTATTTTTTGAATACTTATTGATGAACACTTGATATTTCCACAGTATGTTTATTGCTATATCCGCAATAACAACAAGTATAACATTTTAAATTTGAAATTAAAGAGTATCCCCTAAGGTGAACCGTTAGAGACAGACTTTTAAAATTTAAACAATCTATGTATTGCTATATCTACAATAAAAAATTAAAAATAAATAAAGGGTGACCCCATAGGTGACGTAACTTCAAGAATAAGATCTTATCTTTTGAATCGTAATATACAGATACTTGAAATTTGTACAGAAAGCGTATTTCTGTAACCACAATAAGCAGAAATAGAAGAGATAGGAAGGGTGATGGAGTGATAGGGATAAAGGGTGTCCACTTGGTTTATTTAAATGTCGTATATGTTCTTATCTCTTAAGCCATTATATGTAGACTTGAAATTCGTATATATAGTATGTTTATTGCTATTTAAGTAATAGCAAGTGTTAAAGTTAAAGGGTGTCCCCCTCAAAAAAGTATTTTCTTAAAGGATAACAGTCAGATGTTTGAAATTGATACCAGAGTCTGTACTTCTATGCTCACAAAAATAAAAAAGTAGTAAAATCATAAAACCTTAAGTAAAGGGTGACCCATATAAGTCGTGCTTTTTGGCATATATTTATTTAAATTTTTCGAAAATCAATTCTTACAGATAGATTACTCCCTTTTAAATGTTTAGTTTAGATTTGGTGCCAGTCTGTCTGTTTTGCAAGAATTATTTAGTCACGCTTACACGCTTGCAAATTATAGGTGTCGCTACAACTTAAAATTATTTCGCCGCATATTTAAGAAAGCACTAATAGGATATACGAAGGGTTTAATTGTTTTGAAATTTATTTAGTTTATTCTTCATGTTTTAAGATATTTTTTCTCAATTGTTTTTATTATATACTTATACTTCCCATATTAGATTTTGATATAATTTTTTTTTTTTTAATTTCTGTGCGCAAATATTTCAATGCACTTTTTGAAATCGTGATGTTTCTGTCACTAATACATGACACAATTTGTTGTCTATGCATTTTTTTAATCTTTTATTTTTTTATACAATTTTTTTTTTTTTTTGGCTTGTAAGCATTTTTAAAATTCTAAGCATTTGAAAGCAATGTCACACTCTCATCCCATCTCTCTATTTATTTATGTATTCGTACATATGTAATTTGTAAAGCTGTTTTATCTTCTCCCCTGTACTTTGTTCTAAACACGAAAATTTAGTTCACACAAAGTTTATAATTAAAGTCTAACGACAAATTAAGAATACAGAAAACAAAAAACAAAAAACTAAAAATAAGTGTAAATAAAATAGAAAAACTAAAGAACTACGAGTAACTATACATATTTTTGAAGGACACTTTGAGAATTTTGTATGAGGAAACCCCAGATAAAGCCAAATAGAATAGATAAAAAGTAAAAGTGTATGTTTTGCACAACAAGAAAATTGTGAAGAAGAAATTTGCTTTGAGCTAAGTAGAATTCTGCATACTTGGCACCATTTTTTTTTTTTTTTGCTTACTTAAGAGGAAACCTTAAAACATTTAGCGTATATTACAAGTGATAAAAAAACAAGTAAAATTTTGTGTGAACTAATGGTGGAGGCTTTTTGAAAGAAAAAAACGCAAGGCAAGACTTTATTTACTGCAAGAAAGAAGATTTAAACCGTATAAAAAGCTTAAAATTCTCATATAACCCACAACCCTTAAAAGCTTTTATAAAAGCCTTTATTTTGTGTTACCTGTCCCGGTACTTTTATATGATTTTATATGCGTTTTGCTCTTAATGTTGAGAGAGAGAGCGCACGCATGCATGTGCTATTTTGCGGGTCTCTACTGTAAACAAATCTTGCATACTAAATTTGATCCTTTTGGATAACTAAATCGCAAGCAAGATTATTATTAGTAATGTGCTAGGTGCCACGACCTTTAAATATAAATAAGCCTTTCAGCTGATTCTAGCGAAACCTTGCACCTACAGGTTTTATCAAGCCCATACTAAAATCTATACATTTAATAAAACAGTAACACATTTCCTGTCTGTCTATGTTCGCATCACGTAAAATCTACTTTATGGATTTTTAACAAAATTTTGTGAGGAGGTAGCTTAGTATCCCGATTCCAATAAATTATAGTTTTTTTTTTTTAATATATTAAGGCATCTTTTATTTTTCAAAGCGGGATATTATAAACACGGTTGCGCAGCAGATGGCGCAGTTTTTAAATTATCACAAAATCTGAATTGAAATAAATTACTCACTGCCAAATAGACAATCGAATAAAATTTGTATTTGATTTGTATTTTTACTTTTAAATTGTTACTAAATTACAATACAGAGTTTTACAATAATTTTTAAAATGTTATATATAAACTAGCTGTGCCCGCCACGTCGTGGACGTCCTGACAAATTTTTGCTTTGAAAGTATTCCACACCAATTAAAAGACTCTTACTTTTATAGTGCTTCAGTTATGCTTTATGTATTTACTTTATATAAAGGTATCCATTCCTGGATAAAATTCCAAGAATTTACACAAAATTCGAATTCTAAATTCTAAAAATTATTGTAAAGCTCTGTTTAGAGGTGTTTAACATATTTTAATAACAATGAAATTCCACAAAGTAAAAATACAAATACAAATTTTATTCATTTATTATCTGTTGCGTAATTTTGTTTAAAATATGCGACTTTCAAAAGTAAATGGTGCGCTACTGTGTTTAAAATATCCCAATTTTAAACCGAATATTTCAGTACCAACCGGAAATTGCGTACTTTTACTGCTGTTTCTCCTCTTTGAAATGAGACACTTTTGCTTTTGGAATCAGGATGCTAAGAGGTACCTTCTCACAAAATTTTGTTAAAATCCAGCCAGTAGTTTTTACGTGACGCGAACACAAAAGAAAAACAGACAGACAGATTCTAGAATTTTATCCAGGGATGGGTACCTTTATAAAAAGTAAATACGTAAGAGTAAAATTTGGTGTGGATTACTTTCAAAGCAAAATCGAACAAAATATAAAATGCTTAACTAGAAGCTATTCTATGGAAACTTTAAACATACATTTACTTATTCGAACAGTACAGTTTTTCAAAAAAAAAAAAAAAAAAAAACTACAGGAATACATTATTTGTTTTTGGCATAAACTGTGAATAGAAATTATTCAACGGATTTTTGGCTACATTATAGCCGAACAAAGTTAAGCGCTTTAACTTAATATGGCTGAGATATTGATAAAAACTGATGACACATTTTTTTGAGGGGCCCACTGATTTTCACAAACTTTCGAGATCGAAAAATAAAAATTAGTCTTAAAATTTCACCAAACCGATTATACAATACAAGTAAAGGGTAGTACTTTACTTGTATTTTTTATGTGCATTTTTCGAAAAAATTTTATTTGTTGCTCTGTGTAAATTTTGAGCAAATTCGTTAAGCTTAATGGATTGAATGAAAGACAGAAAAAGAGAGAGAGAGAAATTTAATATGTGATAATTTCATATATTTTTTTCATGCACCGTTCTTCGAGAACCACGTGTACTGCTAAGAAATGTTTGTGGACCCAAATACGCCAGTTATATTTTCAATAAATGTCACAAGGTTGCATTTACATATACATATACATGCTCATGCTTTTATATACATACATATATAAAAAATATCACATCTACAAGATATAAATAATATTTAATAGATTTTATTTATACATTGTATGCCTTTGACTTGTTTTCTCAGTTGTTTTTTTTCTTTATTTATTTTACCATACACAATAAAAATATTCATATATAGTTTTTTTAAGTATGTATGTACGTGTGTTTGTATGAAGTTTGATAACTGTGTATGTGTTATGCTATAATAAAATTCATACACTAACAGCACAGAAACTATAACATTTTATCAGGTGCATAAAACACAAATGCGTAATTGCTGCTGTCTGTCTGTCTATCTGACATGTCATCATAATAAAATGTAGTCAATGTTCACTCACATGGCTCATGTTGTTGTCATGTTCACACATCGACGTATAGGCTAACAACGGCAGAGCAATGGTATAGAAAATAAAATTAAATAATTTTATAAAGAACCGATTAGAGAGTGTGGTTACGTAATAGGCCACCTCCGTTTGACATACATAAATATTATTAATTGAATGTGTTTTGAATGATAGTTTTTGTTGTTGTTTTTGTAGTTTTTATTGTTATTCATTAAGCGGGCTGAATGAAAAGAACTTAAACTCACACATCGTTTGATAGAGTTAAGTTGATTTTCTCAAATAATTATTATTAAAGTTGAATAATAATCTAAGTGAAGCTATAACTAGACCATACATTTTAGTGAAGAAGAACATCCACATGGAAGTCTTATTTGCCAAGTCGATTAACTCCACTCTTTGAGTTTTAGTAAGTGGTAATTCTAAAAGACTTTTGCTATACTTAAGTTTATACCTATCTATATATATAAAGCACAAAATGTGTTTGTTTGTATGTTTGTTTGTCGGAAAGCTATAGCTGCCTACACCAGTAAACCGATCTTTCTGAAATTTTTACAGTTTGTTATTGGATATACGGATGGTAAAATAGGGTACTTTATCATCGTATATCTTGGTAACAGTAATAGGCAGCGTCTTGAATTTTCGCACCCGTAACCTCTATATTAATGTTAATAGTTTAGCGAAACCTAGACTGAATTGGAATAGTGGGCGGGTACCTCCCATACAAAGTAAATATTTATCATCGCTTATCTTGGTAAGAGTAATAGGTAGCGCCATGAAATTTTGCAACAGGAACCTCTATATCAACATACATAGTTTAGAGAAAGATAGACTGGATTGGAATACTGGGCGTGGTACCTCCCATACAAAGCTAAAAATTATTATCGTGTATCTAGAGAACTACAATAGCTAGCACCTTGCATTTTCGCACCGGTAACCCCAATATTAACGTACATAGTCAAGCTAAACACGGACTGAATTGGAATAATGGACGTGGTACCTCCCATACAAAGTGAAAAATTATTATCGTGTTCCTGGCGAACTGCAATAGACAGAGCCTTCAATCTTTGCGCGAGTAACCCCTATGCTAATGTGCATAGTTTACATAAATACAAAATTAATTGGGACAGTGGGCGTGGTACCTCCCATATAAAGTGAAAAATTATTATCCTGTATCTAGAGAACTGCCATAGGTAGCGCCTTGAAATTTCGTACAAGTAACCATCATATTAACGTACATAGTTTAACCAAACACAGACTGAATTGGAATAGTATGCGTGTTACCTCCCATACAAAGTGAAAAATTATTATCGTGTTCCTGGCGAACTACAATAGATAGCACCTTGAAACATTGCATGAGTAACGCCTGTGCAAATGCGTATAATCTACCAAAATACAGAATGAATTGGGACAGTTGGCGTGGTACCTTCTATGCAAAATGAAAAACTATTATCATTTACATAGAGTACTATACATAGGTATAGTCTTGAAAGTAGGTAAAAGTAACTCTCATGCCCAGTGATCACGGTACCCCCTATACAAAGTAAAAAATTATTATCCTGTATCTATAGAACTGCAATAGGTGTAGCATCTGGGAATTTTGCATCATACGAAAATACATTGTTTAGAGAAACAAAGACTGAATTGGAATGGAGGGTGTGTTACCTCATATACATAGTGAGAAATTATTATCGTGTACCTAGAAAACTGCAATAGATAGAGCAATAGACAATAGATGGAGCCTTGAAACTTTGCACAAGTAACCCTCAGAGTAACGTGTATAGTGTAGCAAAATACTGACTGGATTGGATACTGGATACTAATGTGCATAGTCTAACAAAATACAGGCAGGATTAGGATAGTGATACCTCCCATAAAAAGTTAAAAATTATTATCGTGTTAATATGTATAGTCAAGCAAAAAACAGATTTGTTGGGAACAGTAGGCGTCGTACCTTGCATATAAACTATAACATGTTTAATGTGAGAATAGCGTGCGTTTTCGAGTTAGAGGTTGGCCATACTTTTCTTCCAAGTGTTTATTGGTATTTTGTGGATCGATGTAGCGAAGCGCACCGGGGAAGCTAGTTTAATATAAAAAAGGGTTTTTAAACAATTTCAAAAACACTTAAAAATTTAACTAAATATTATTATGGAGTTAATCGATTTGGCGAGGTGAGCCATTTATATATTTATATCACATATTTTTTCACTTTATCATTATCTTCTTATACATGTCCAATGAGAGCTTTTCATTTTTTGTTTTTATCTTATTTATCTCTATTTTATAATCATCTTCTTTTCTTCTCTGTTTTATTACTAATTTACAAATAAATAAAATAATAAGAATTTCAACTAATAATATTTTTATTTTCTTCTTTTTTTCTCTTTCTCCTTATTCCCTGAAAAAAATGAAATTAAAAAAAAAATAAAAATAAAAATGTGGCATTGCTTAATTATGTATGCTGCTCCATTTCGTTGTCCATACTTTTATCTATTTTTAGGTGAGTCTGTTTGTTCTGGATTAGAGGTTGAAATTGAAAATAATAACAATAATTATCATCATGGTAAGCTTTTCTCATTGTTTCATAAATGTCATTATAAAAGTTCATATTTCTGTTGTTTTTTGAAAAAAAAAAAAAAATTAATTAAACTTAATTCAAAATTTAGATGATTTTATTTAATTTCAAAAATTGGTTTTTAATTTATTTTAAAAAAAGTATTACAAAATTGCATGATTAATTTCTATTTAGTTTTTATTTTAAAATAACAAACCAAAAATTTGTTTAAAATCTAATAAATCTTAGGTTATATTAGATTGAAAGCGCCAAAAGGCCTCTGTATATAAATTAATAAATTCAGATCAACTTTCGTTAAAGTTAAGCGGCAACGGTATTTTTGATCAAAATTCGAACCATAAAATACAAGTGTGTTACTTAAGGCCAGGATTCAATATCCTACACAATCGTACGATTTAATCACAATAAAATCTGAATTCTGTCCTACTTTCAAAAATCGTTTCAATATGGCGTTGTATGTAGATGCCACACTATCATACAAAACCAAATTTTGCAACTCTGATCGCATGGAAAAATACTGTTTTATGAATTTTTTCAAAAGATTATCAAATCTTTAAGACCTGTTAAAAAGACTGTCACACAAATTTCTAATCCACACTATCATAATTTTTTTTATCACACATGCAATTTTTAACAAATCGTACGACTGAGTATGATAGTGAATACAGGCGTACAACTGTGCATACCACAATATTTTTTTTACAATGAAGTTCCGTCATTTGATTATAGATAATCGGTGAGTCGTAAAGTAGCTCTGGGTTGAAGAACAATGTGCGTGCGTCATTGTTTTTATCGCTTACAGTCAATTAGGCCGTCCGTGTTACTAGGCCTTCGAGTGGTTTGCGTCTCACTCTCACACTGGCTGATTGGCTTCTTCGAATAGTTGTACTGCGGTACTGTTATTGGTGGCTTCTTTAATCAGTCACATGAAATCTTTTTGGTTATCGTGTATAACCTAGTATTTTTAAGTCAATAAGTAGGACATTGGTGGATCACCATTTTTAAACTCAATTTTTCACTGGAGTTTAAAACTCATTTTAAACATACCTAGCTGAATTTTGAGTCACACTTCCTATACGAAGCTAAGGATATCTTACCCTGGCGCTTCAGTTTTATAAGTCTGCCATTAACTAATTTTAGTTTAGAATACAAAAAAAATAAAACTGGAGTGGCCTACACTCAACTTTACCATACCAAATGGAAACAGATAATTTTTATGGATATATTGAATAAAAAATATAAGTTCAAAGTATATTTAAATCGAAAAAAAAAAAATATTTTCGATTTGGGGTGTTAGGTAAACTAACCCTCGGCCCTTCCCGATTATGGCCAAAATTTATACAGCTCTTCATCTCCATAAACCAAAAGCACCTACTGAATTTCATTTTGCTATGTCATATGGTATGACCTGTAGAGCGTTCACAAAATTTTGGAGAAAGTAAACTACCCCTTGCCCCTTCCCGATTATGCCCAAAATTTATACAGCCCTTCATCTCCATAAACCAAAGCTACATACTAAATTTCGTTTTAATATGTCACACCTTATGACCTGTAGAGCGTTCACAAAATTTGGTGGTAAGGAAACTACCCCTTGCCCCCTACCGATTATGTCCAAAAACTATACAGCTCTTCATCTCCACATACCAAAGGAACATTCTAAATTTCGTTTTGATATGTCAAACGGTATGACCTGTACAAACTCCACAAAAATAGTGGCATACACACCCACTCACCCACAGACATCATCGCGAAAATAGTCAAAATGGATTCAGGACACCTCTAAACGTATAAATTCCTCAAAATCCCGACCTCGATTTTTTTCATGATTACTATACTTTACCTTATACTACGTATGGTAAAGTAAAAAAAAAAAAAAATAGATAATTTGTCATGTTTCACATCTAATAAAAAACAAAATGTTTTCAGTTTTTTGAGTATTTATTTACAACCTAAAACTAATTTAATTAGGATTTGCTTAAAAAATAAATCGTCCAGAGTGCAGAAAGCTTATTAAAGTTTAAAAAAAGCTTATTTTTTTAAAATCTTGTTTATAAACACTTTTTTCTATTAATAAAATTTGAGTAAAACTTCTAGTTTTAAAACTATTATAATAATTTCCTCAATATTAAATATATTTAAAAATTTTTGTTAATTTTTTTTTGCATATAAAAAAGCTTGCATAACTTAAAAGCTTTGAAATAAACTTTTTACAAAAATATTGAGCTTTTTACAAATATCTTGTGTCAGTCACAAAATTGCTAAATTCACAACTTACTAGTATTGTTGTATTGGTTGTATTATGGTATTACATTACAATAGTGTAAATTATTAAAAAAAAAAAAATTTCCATAAGATCCTAGTTGCAAAATCCCTTAGAGAGAGAGTGAGAGTAGAGAAAGCGAGAGATAGTGCGAGAGAGAGAAAACGAGAGGGAGGTAAAATATCACAAACGAAAATTGTTTGCTTTTCTATAGGCCATGGCACATAGAATCCGTCATACATTATACTTTAACGTACTCAACTGAAATCAAAGTAACAACGGAGGAGGTTGAACAATGAATACTTGACGTATATTAAATCAGAAAAGAAAACACGAAAAAAGCTTTTTTGTCCAGTTTACTCTATTAAATTAAATTATTTTGTTGTATTTTGTTTTATTTTTGCTTTCACTCAAGACAAAAATTTAATTTTGAGAGAGAGGAAGAAAGAGAAAGCAATTTATAGTTATCAACGTACGTCAAAAGTAAGAAGTTGCTCAACTTTCGTAGTTTACGTTGACGGAGACGTACTGATTGTGACAACACTTATTAAAAAAGCTGTATTTCAACTTTCTTGTACGTCGAAAAAGACGACGTATAATGTATGACGGATTCTATGTGCCCCGGCCTTATGAAAGAAATAGTTAAATGGATGCTTCATGTGCCAAATCGATTAACTCCATACTATTATTTATTTGAAATTTCTTATTATTTTTGTTTTTTTAAAAGTTTTTCTTAAATTATTAATTCAAATGAATTCAAATATAGTAATTAAGAATATGCAGTATGTAGTTTTTATCAAAAAAAACTTGTTTTGAACATTAGAGCATATTTAAGAAACGAAAAAATATTTTGAAATTACATATATCAAGCAATAATAAAGTAACGTTAACGAATTTGGTAATTGACATCCAAATATAAAACCAAATTTAAAGCTTTGACTAACATTGTTAGCTTTACTCAAACAAGTTTATTCCTGCTGACCGATCGGAAATAATAAAATCAAAATAATCCCTTTTCAAATATTAGATTTCCAAAATATCGATAAATTCTTGCTTCCCATTCCGAAAGCTTCAATCCATATATGTACATATATTTTTTTTTAATAACTTATTAATTTTTTTTAATGTATAAAATTTAAAAATGTATAAATGTCTAGTTTTTTTTTATTTCTTTTTCAAAATTTTTACACAACTACATGTTGCTTGTATTCGTAAATATAAATATATCAATAAGCTCAAACGTCATTAAGTTCATAAAGCTTTTCTTCAAATCTCATTAGCATTTCATCAGTTTCATATTGAAGAAAAAAATCGTTACATTAACAAATTAAAATTTGAATTAATTTCAAACCCGAAAATTCATTGCTCATTAAAATCAAATCAACAAAAAAAAAACTTAATCAAGGAATAAATAAAATGTTATTATTTTTAATTTTCGAGCCTAATAATTAAAAAGACAACAACAACTATATATAAAATATAATAATCTTTAAAACAATTTGCTTTAATATTAATTTATAATTTTCTTAAAATTCCTCTTTTTTCTAGGTGATTCATCCTATCACATGAAGATCTTAGTACCAGCTGTCGCCTCTGGGGCCATAATTGGCAAGGGTGGCGAAACTATAGCCTCGTTGCAAAAGGACACAGGTGCTCGTGTTAAAATGTCCAAATCGCATGATTTCTATCCAGGTCAGTTTAAGCAATTTGCCATTATATTTTCCATTTAGAATTTTGTAAATAAGCTTAATTTGCCTTTTAACGCAGGTACTACCGAACGAGTGTGTCTTATTACCGGCACCGTGGAAGGCATTATGACCGTACTCGATTTTATAATGGATAAAATTCGTGAGAAGCCCGATTTGAATACGAAAATTTTAGATGCCGAAAACAAACAGAGCCAGGAACGTGATAAACAAGTTAAAATTTTGGTGCCCAATTCAACGGCTGGCATGATCATTGGCAAAGGTGGTGCTTTCATCAAGCAAATCAAAGAAGAAAGTGGTTCGTATGTGCAGATAAGTCAAAAACCCAAGGACATTTCATTACAAGAACGTTGCATTACCATTATTGGCGACAAGGAGAACAATAAAAATGCCTGCAAAATGATTTTATCAAAAATTGTCGAAGATCCCCAGTCTGGCACCTGTTTAAATGTATCGTATGCTGATGTTAGTGGCCCAGTGGCAAATTTTAATCCAACCGGTTCACCCTATGCCACCAATCAAAACGCTATCAACTCGAGCACCGCCTCCTTAAATTCCACATTGGGTACAACAATTGGCGGTCCTGCTGCGGCAGCTGGCTTACTAGTCAATGGTACAGGCATTAATTTGTCATTGAATTTAAGCTCACCAAATCCAGCACCTAATCTAGCATTGGCCACCCAACTGTTGGAACATATAAAGGTAACATAAAATGAAATGAGAACTTAAAATATTTATTTTTTTTATTCAATTTAAAAGATCAAAATGTCGAGAAGCCTAAAAGGTTAATATTTCCTGGGTTAACGTCACAAAGAATATATATAATTTTGAGGACATCACCAATAGACGACTTTTGATTTAAAAATTATTTTCGGCCCCTCAGGGTCTGCAGCCACCTATACTTTTGTTTAGGAAGTTACAACTCTCAAATTCGTACGAAAATTTTAATTATTTTAATGTTCAACTCCTCTTCCAGGATCTTCAGTCTTCCATATAAAATTTTGAGATTTGTATGGTTTTTCATTTTCTATTTATGATAATTTCAGTTTCGAATGGGACTCCACCAGTTTTAATTTAGATGTTTCCTTTTCAAGGTTATATAAAAAAATAAAGCAAATGCACATGACAGACAAGTCAGCCAATACCAGAGTGAGACGTAAATCACCTGAAGGCCGAGAAACAAGAGCGGCCTGACTGCCCTTAAGCCCTAGAGAAACTTTACGACTTTGACAACAGAAATACTCTTGCCAAGGTCCAGAAGTGTGCTTGGCATCACCGGTGCAATGTGTAGTACACCTCATGTAGAATTGGACATCATTCTGCTTCTTGTTCTCATTGGGAGCTTTGTGGTCGGAATGGCGGCAAAAAGTTTACTAAGACTTTTTGACACAGGAATAGTGAGGTCGAGAATTATATGACATACAAAAAAACCAGCACAACGTCGGGCTTGACTTCGTTAGGGTATCGTTAGCAGTAATTCCGAGCAGGGATGATTGGATGAAATCTGGTAAAATGTACGAGGTTGAAATCTGGTAAACTGTACGGTACTTCACATTATAGGAACTAGAAAACACAGGTCGTATATGGCCCCAGATGAATGCAGTGTGTTGCAGGCAGAGTAACTGGCCGTCCTGAAAGCCACCGAATTGGTGACTGGGAACGTCTTACAAGGACAGAATGTCACTGGGGTTACCACGTATTTCCATTCGAAAACATTCGAATTGTGTCATTGTATTTCGAACATTTTTTCTTTCGAATCGTGATATGCGGTGTCACGATGCTGGGTGAGAGATGTATGAGTATGCTGGGTGTATTGATTAAGGCCCCCATCGCTCGAATAGCTTCTTCCTATCCAAATATTCATTTAAAATGTGATGTATCCGCTCGGTTAAGATGCCTAAAAGCAGCTTACGCACTTTTATTCTCCGATCATTCAATATCATTTCATGGATTTTATCGACTATTTCTGACATAACCTCAACGTCATTTGTAATGATGCGACCGCAGCGAAACATGAAATTGATGGTGCAGAGTTCTCACTGTACTAATCAAATTTTTTTTTGATTTCTTTGATAGTTTTTAATTGTTTTCAAACGTTTAACTACTTTGGACGTGCTGAGCCGTCCGGTTTTTAATTTTTTAAACATTTTTTTTTTTTTAAATTTTGTGTTACTAAGAGGTTTTAAAACATTTTCAAAATAAAACAGATAAAAAAACAACCATTTATCTCTTTACAGGTCGCCTTGAGAAGTTTGGGTTATTCTGAAACCGCAACTACTGAAGTGTGCGCAGCCTTAGGTGTTTTAGCTAAATATGGTGTTCTTGGTATGGGTGTCGGTTTGCCTCACACTAATGGTGCTCACACAACACTGGGCAGTTATTTGGGTGTATCCGCGTTGGATCAACAAACAGCTGCTGCTAATGCTGCCGCTAATGCCGGCAATGTGTTTGGTGCCGTAGGACAAGTCAATTTAGAACAATATACAGCTGCAGCTGCGGCCGCTGCTGCTGCTGCCGCCTCACGTAACACGCAAACGCAATTAGATGTTGCAGCTGCTGCAGCACAATTCGATCATTTCCGTCACTTAGGAAATGCCGCGACTGCCGGTCAAGCTGCCACGCCTGTGTCATTGAATAACAATAGTTTTGGCCTAACCGCTGCTACAGGTGCCGCCACTACAGCACCCACATTGGGTGCCACCGCTGCTCATTCGTTAAGCAGTTTAAGTAAGAGTCCCACACCGGGTGATTTGGGTGCCAAGGATACAAAAAATGTGGAAATTCCTGAAGTTATTGTAGGCGCTATCTTAGGTGGGCCACGTTTTTATTATCCCTACTAAACAGACAGACAGACAAACAAACAAAACCCAAAAAGTGAAACACAAGAAAACCTAACCTAGTTAATCCCTTTCTCCACGTGTTTTATGCATGTAAAAAAGCTCAAATTTTTTTCCATTTACTACGTTTGGTTGTTGTAAAGAAAGGGTTTTTTGAAAACCGAATTTCGGGTGGTGCCTGTTTATTGCTATTTAAACAAACAAAATCTATGTTTGTTTTTAATTGTTATTTTTTATTTCATTATTATCACTATTGATTTTATAATTTAATTGTAAGTGTATTTAAATTTCTTTGTTATTTTAGTAATTTTATAATTTAATACCTTGTGTAAGTGCCTTAAAGAAAAGAAAACTTAATTCTTTTAAAGAAGCCTTCATACTTCCAAAAGCAACATTCCTTTTTTAGTAGCTTTTACTTATACTTATGTTTATCCATTTAATAAGTTTTCTTAGAAACAAAACATTCCTTGTAATAATTTGGCCCCTTAAAAAACAACAAAAATCCTTTTTAAGTTTTACCAAGTGTCTCAAATTTAAATCCTATGATTCTTTCAATTTAACTCTTTCAATCACAATTTCTTTTATTAATTAGTTCTTTTCTAACTTTTTGTTTAGTAAATCTAGTCAAGTTCTTGCCGTATAGAAATTCTTCATTTCTTTATTTCATAACGATGAAATTCCATCATGAAATTAAAACTAATCTCTAATTGTAACAACGCAAAAAAAAGACATCTTTTCCATTTCACAATTTTCCATTTAAAAGAAACTGTGATGTTATACATTCTGCTATCATATTCCATTGAAGATTTGTAAACTCTTTACATTTATAAATAAACATACATACATATATTTCAGATCAGATCGGATCAGTTCAGTTAACCATTTTCCAGTTTTCTTTTTAATGATTATAATTTTAAGTCACGTTACTTTTCCCAAGGCTTGTCCTTTTTCAGTTAAAGAAGCAATTTGTTTATAACAGAAATAATTTTAAAACAATTTATTTCCATTTTTTGTTTTTATTAAATATTTTTATAAGTTTAAAGGGAGCAGCTTTATATTTAAAATATATTTTTTTTTCTTGTTTTAAATATTAAATCGCACATTATTTTTAAGATTTTAAAATTTTTTAGTTCTTAAGCTCTGTACAGATGGTTGTAAGATCTTACAATATTGTCAGAAAAATATACAGAAAACGTCTTAGAATCGTGTGATCTTACAATTGTTGTTCGGCAATATTGTCGGAAAAAGCATTGTCAGACTTCCAACTAACAATAATAATGCCGGATGTCTGACAATATTGTAAGAGCTGACAACCGTCTGTACAGAGCTTTATTGTTAATTTTTTTTTTTTTAAGTATTTAGCATTGTATATTACACAAAATTTCCATTTAAAATCCTTTTTAATTACCATACATGGGACTAATTAATTAAATTAGAAAATTAATTGACCATTTCATTAGCATTGAATTATATAAAATTAATGCTAAACAATTTTTGGCATTGCCATTGTTTTTATTATTGGTAATGTTTTTTAAGGCAACAGTTTCATTAGTAATTATTTTAAAAACAAATTAACATTCCCACTAATCAATGATTAAATTATTTTAAAGCATTACCATTATCGGCCGCATTGGTGGTCAACTTTTTCGAAACAAAAAATAAGGCCGAACATTTTACATTTATTAAATTTAAAAAATTTCCATACTCTGCTGTTCTATTTTCTGAATCTTTTTCATATAAAAGCAAACAAAAATCCGCAAATAAAATTTGAAGAAAACTTTTTTAATTTATTTGTTTCCCTCGGATAAGTCCACATTATATCTGGCACAAAACTGCAAATAATTTACACTGATAAGGGTTCATTTCAGAGTACCGAAATGCTCACTCACTGCTCAATCATGTGTGAGTATGTACATTTTAGTTTTGTTCTGCTTTTTTCATACATGCGTAAGAGACTAGAAAATATTTTGTGTTTCTTCATTTATGAGTGAGATGATTTATTTTTTCTTTTTTATTCAAAAGTGCATAATTGAGAAAATATTTTGCTTTTCACGTAAGTGCTCGTATATGACTAGATACTCTTTTGTGTTTGTTCATTTATGAGTGAGATAATTTATTATTTTCCTTTTTACTCAAAAGTGAATAAAGAAAAAAAAATTTTGTTAATCACGCAACTGCTCATATATGAGAATTTACAATTTTGTTAATTTTTCATAAATGAAAAGATCGTAGAAAAATGTTTGCATTAAGCATTCGCAGAAATGTATGTATATATGTGTGGATGTATGTATATGCATAAATTTTTTAATGTCCAACTGCCGGGGTATGCAGTAACAAAGTGTTTTAGAAATCTCATTTATGAGAAATTTTACAAATGAGCATTCATAAATGGAAAAAATAAATAAATTTTCTAACATTTATGTAAAAGAGCATTAATAAGAATTAGTATATTTATTATTTATCACAAATGAATAATACGGATATTCTGCGCTTTTTCACAATTAATGTATGTATGTATACTAAAAAAAAGCAAACAGTTAAACTCGCTCATGTGTGAACGTAGGCTAAGCATTTTTGGTTGTTCATTTATGATCATGAGAAAAAATATAGAATTTTAGAAATCTCATTTATTTGAAATATCATAAATATGTAAATTTGAACGCTCACAAATGAAAAATTCGAAACTTTGGCTTATTCAGGAAATCACAACTATTGGACCTGCATGGATTTTGAGTCCGTGTTTAGTTTTTGAGAGTTTCAACTTGCTATACGAAGATATTGACATATTTTCCGCGCACCATTTTATTGTATTTCAAGTCGCATTTAATGTTTCTACGTAATTATTTGTTTATTATATGTTTCTACGTAATTATATATGTTTCTACGTAATTATTTTATATGTACGAGTACGTAGTTATTAAAAGCTCTGCTGCGCCATCATAAATGATTTTTTCCTTAATTATACTTAGTAATAAAAAGTATTGTAATTAAAAGTAAATCAGCAGCATTGAATGGTAGTTAATTTTCTTTTTTTTTAATAATTATTTCAAATAATGCCAATGAAAATTTAATATCAATTAAAAAGTTTCATGTATGTTAATTATAAAGTTTTATTTTGAATTTAATAAAGGACAAAATTTGTTTGTGAATTTTTTATCATTTAGCCCACAGTAATTAAAATGTATAAATTGGCAAAATCTATATTTACTTCTTTATTAAAAATGTTTAATTTTGCTTAATTTAAGTTAGAATGTTAGTCCTCTTTTCTTCCTAATATACTATTTTTATGGGTGTACTATTTTGTTTTCGTTATTTTTTCCCCCAAAATTCGAGGAACAATTGTTGACTAATAAATTTGATTGTTTTTCTGGCATCATAAAAAATCTGTAAGACCCATTCCCTACAGTTGTATTTGCAAAATTGTATGCTCGGCGTGGCTACTGATTTCATTTCAAGGAGACGTGTTTCTTTCTTTTTGTAAGAAACGCACAACAAGCCAAATGTCTAACTTCAGTGTATATCTGCCAACTTGAGATAACAGAGAAGTTACGAGGTGTATTTCAATTCGAATGAAAAATTATTCGAATTTGTAAGACGAATCGAAATATGCAGTAACCCAGGTCTTGTTTGAATTTAGTATTTTTTTTTTTAACTTATAAGTTCCTTCCTCTATGGGTTGTAGCAAAGCAATCTTTTTACTCAGTTCTCCTAGCATCGTTTCGCGTTCGCTAAAATTACTTTCTGCTAATCTCTAACTTTTTTGCCAGATAGTTTGACCGTTCTTCAGCAGTCTTTTATGTTTCGAGTAGTTGTTAAATGGTTTCTTGTATTCTAATACCATCCTTGTTTGGAATTTCTCTATTGATATTGTTTTGGCATTGTGAAAAACATCTACGAAGATGTTAACATATTGTAGCTTGGTCTTGTAGTAGTACTGATGTGTTTAATGTACTCTGCGATATCTTGGACCTCCGCCAAAAAGACTCTGCTATAAACAGGCAGGGCGTTGAAAAACTTCAGTTTCCGATTTCCGATTCCATTTTTGACACCTAGTTTAGATCCAACAGTGTAACAACTTATCCCCACGGAGAACAGCACTAAGCATCTGTAACCCAGGAATGCCTATATTTTGCCAATTAATCCATGGAAGCAACTCCTAACTTAAATACCATTTCAACAAATTTCTAAAAGTTACACGTAAAGAATTGTCTTTAGCGCCCTAATGGATGTGGTTCTGATTGCACCGCTTATAGCTTAAGTTAGGATTTTATCGGAGAGATAAGTAGTTTTCCGTTATTATAAGCTAAAAGTAACATGTAACTATCACATACTTTAAAGACAAGTTATAGTCACAACCTATTCCCTGTTAATTATAAGGAAAAGCTACTTATCTCTCCGATAAAATCTAAACTTTAGCTATTGGCAAGTTATAATAATGGGCCTTAATAGCAAACTAATGCCGCTCAAATGATCCTTGATACAACTCATACGCCAGCTATTCTTCTTTTTTTTTGAGCCATACGCTGTGTTTGAGCAGTTTTGCATTTATTTGTCGAAGTGACTGAATGGTATGGCCATTCAGCAGTCATACTTCAATTTTTCCATCTTCGAAAGCATTTTGAGGGGTTTCCTATCAAAAGAATAAAAACATTACCCTATTAATATCGCTCTAATGATTGCTTAATTTCAAATTTTTTTGGGTACGAAAATAATTGTTGTTAACTACCCAAAAACCAATAGAATATTTGTTTATTTATGGTACGTTTAATGTTAAGTTAAATATTGTATGGTGGTTCTGAAACCCTCTTCTATGAATGCATCTCCCACGTAGATGACTCATTTCCTCTTTTGTCGCTTTGCCGTTCATCGAAGTGAAAATCAAAATTTCTAAAACATTGATATCATTCACGTTCCATTCTTTTTCAGTCTTAAGATTTCTTGTTATTAAAGCTACAGAAAGTGCTAGGAAACTAAGACTTTAATTCGAGAATATATTATTAAAGCACAAGCTATTTTTGAATTTATTTTGCACGACTTCAATGAAATTCATTCATCTTAAAGAAAACGGCGAAAACAAAGTGTTAGTTCACAATCTTTATCTTTATCATTATCATTTTTTTTTGTTAAGGTCTTATTATATTATGTAATTTTCAATCACTTTTCAATAAATCTTTAAGTTAAAATATTATAAACATTTATAGTTTTAAGGGATACAAGTGCAATTGGTAAAAAAAACTTTAATATAACCAAAAAAATAATTAAATAAAGAAAATTTTAATTATTTTTTTATTAACAAAAATATATTATTTAAAGTTATTATCGGTTTTTTATTAGAATAACGTCATAATTAAAAAAAATAATAATAAAAAATTACATATAATTTTGCTCCCATCTTTAAAAAAAAAATTCTACTTTCTAGAGAAAAGTTTGCGAGGTAATCGTAAGAATAATTTGCTAAAGTTAAATAAATATATAAAAAATAATTCTTTATCATTAATTTAAAAAAAAACAATTTTACACATATGACGATCTGCTGGTAAAAGAGCGATAACAATTTTATAAATTATATAAAAAAAATAAGTAGAAATACATACCTCAGCATAACTTTTAGTGTTTATATATAGTTATATTTCTTTTAAAATATTACGAAATAATATATATATATATATATATATATATTTTAACATGATAAAAATTTCTTTATTAAAAAAAACATTTTTTATTTTTTTTTTTTTTAATTTCTAAAAGACATTATTTTTTGTTTTGTGTTTTTTTTTTCAAACCAAATTTTTTAACCAATTTACACAAAACTTATTTAATAGTAATTATGGTAATAAAAAATAATTCTAATAACAAAATAATTCCAGGTCCAAATGGTCGTAGTTTAGTTGAAATACAACATATATCGGGCGCAAATGTGCAAATTTCAAAGAAAGGTATATTCGCACCTGGCACCAGAAATCGTATTGTAACAATAACTGGTCAACCGAGTGCCATTGCAAAAGCTCAATTTTTAATTGAACAAAAAATCAACGAGGAGGAGACAAAAAGAGCGCGACAAATTCCATTAGCCACTGTTGTGAATTAAATACAAACAAAAAAACAAATCAAATTTTAAATACACACATACATATGTATATAAATATATATTAAAAAAAAATACACATTTATATATACATTAACAAAATTCTATAAAAATACATAAACTCATACACACACATGCAAACATCGTTTAGAATTCAAAAATAATGTTTTTTTTAAACATAAAAATTCAACAAACAAAAAGAATAAATTTATAAAAAATTTTCTGTTTTTCAAAAGAAACAAAATCTATTTATCAAAACTTACATTTTCAAAGCCTTTCAATACACTTACACATTAACATTCACCAATTATAAGAAAAAACATTAACAAACAACAACATAAATAAATTAAAAAATAAAAACTTAGTAAAATATTTAACAAAATTTAAAACAAACGAAAAATAATATATTACATAAAACAAAAAGAGTTAAAAACCAAAACTTTTTAGATAATAATTATAACAACAACAACAACAGCAAACAAAACAAAAATATAAAATTACGTAAAAGAAAGAAAGAAAAAAAAAATATTTAGTAAACAGTTTTTAAAGAAAAAATCTTAAACAAGTTTTTTTCCAAAAATAAAAAAAAAATAAATAATATTACTTAATTATTTAAAAAGAGAAAAGGAAAATAAAATAAAATAGAAGGAAAACAACAAAAAATAATTATAAAACAGGAGTTAGTAAATTGACAAATATTTAGTAAATTAAAAAATAATAAAACAAAAAAAATTATTAAAAAAAATAGTTTTTAACAAGATTTCTTCTTCAACAAAAATCTATAATAAATTAAAACAAATTTTTTGAGTAGATAAATAAATTTTATGATTTTCTTGTTTAAATACTTAAAAAAAAAAAAAACAAAAGCAAGGCAAAATAGTTAATTTTCCATAACACTTTCTGCCATTAAGTCTGTTAAAAGAGTTAGACAAAACGATAATAGTTACTAGACATTGTTAAAATAGTAAAATATTTAATAAAATCCATAAGAAAAGCGAAAAATATAATACAAATTGTTTGATACAGGCATGCAAAGCTAATTATTAATTTTTATAAAAATTTTATTATTTTTTTTTAATCAAACAATTAAAAAAAAAAACACTTGTTTTTACTACATCAGGCAACGTTTACGACTATAGTCTTAAATAAGTATTTATATTTTTTATTTCCTGCTTTCGAACCAAAGCTCCCAAAAAGCATAATTGAAGTTCAATTTTTAAATACCCGAAATAAACATTTATTGTTTTGTTTTTTAAGACTTTTGTTTCAATACCAAAAATACTTGTTTCCAATACGATATAATGTATTGTGTGTTGTAAATCATAAGCCTAAAAAATGTTTATTTGTTTTGTAAATAAAAATCCAAAATAAAAAAAATAAAATAATTAACAATAATTCTCCACTCGATAGAAAAATATTGGGTTCTTTTTTTGATTTTTCAAAATAAAATTGTCAAAACGCTAGAATAAAATTTGGTTCTTTTTTTTATTAAAAATAAAATTCTCAAAACGTTAAAAAAATTTTTTTTCTGGCAAAATAAAATTTTTTCACAGATTTATTATTCAAAATTATTTGTTTCTTATTTTCGAAATAAGAATCTAAAAAAGCCAAATTTTTTGTTAAACTTCATTTAAAAAGGTTTTTAAGCCTAAAATTTGATTTGTTTGATTTAACAATAATTCTCAAAGCATTAAAACAATTTGGTTCTTTGATTTTTTAATATTTTTTTCAAACAAATTCTTACTTAAGATTTCTGTTAAAAAATGTTTTTTTTTATTTTTTAGTTTTTCATACAAAATTAAATTTTCGTTAACTTTTTTCTGTTAAAACAACAACATTTTGGTCTTTAAGTTTATTTTTCAAAATTCTTTTCATATGCTTTCGAAATCCAAATCCAAAATTTTTGAAAAAAGGAAGAAAAAGTTTATTCTGCCTTTTTTTATTGTGATCTTGCAAAATAAAATTTTTAATCACTGTACATTTGAATATAAATTCGAAATTCACTTGTTTTCGAAATAAGACTAAAAAAATTTTAAATTTTTTAACTTTATTCTAAAAAAAAAAAATTAAATAAAATATTCTTTGCTGCCTTTAAATATTTTAATTCAAAATTAAGTGTTTAAGGTTAAAATTCTTAAACAGTTTAAAAAACTTTTATATAATTTTTTTTTCAAAACTAAACCTTTGTTCACAATGCTTTAGAAAATATTTCTAATATGATAATATAATATTATTACTTAGTGTTTATTATCGAAAAAAATTCTTAAGCTAACACAAAATATAGGGCCCGTTCGGAAATGCACTCATTACTGTGCTCCACATTTCATACGCATACGTGAAAATTTTTCGATGCTGATGCATAGACAAACAAAATTCATCAGATATTTTTGTAGTGCGTATTCGAGGATTTTTGTGCACTTTTTAATAAAGTTGTGCTTTTCAGAACATCTGACTTTTGCAGACTTTATAACTGTTGCTTTTTTTTAATGCTCTGTCCATCAGATGCAGCGCATTGATGTATTTCCAATTATATCGTCCATATTTACATTTCTTAATCTAGTGACATCCTTTTATAAATTTTTAAAAATAAATTTAAATTAGTTTTTGTTTGGCTTTTGTTTTATTAAGCGAGTGTGTTACTTTACTGTGGCGTTAAAACAAAAAGATTTTAGTTCGGCTTATATTTTGATAAATTCGAACGCAAATATTTTAAGGGAGTAAATTTAATTTTCATCGTTATTCTTTTTTTTTTTTTTTGTTAACCATCATAAAATGTTTTAAATATAAATATTAGTTTTGAAAATATTTAAATCTTGAATGGAAGTTAGAGAATTGTTAAACAATTTGTATTATATTCTTTGAACCTTTTTTTTTTGTTAAAAAACTTAACTCCCTTTATTTGTTAAAAAAAAGAAAAAATAATAGTTAGTGTTAATATTTATTTTTTCTTTAAAACTGTTTTTTTATTTTATTTGTTGTTTGTTTTCTGTTACAAAAATAAAAAAATATTAATATAAAATATAAAATTATACTTAAAAGCCATACAAAATAATTGTGTTAATATAAAACCAACAAAACCAATGAATTTTAAAGTTTTTTTTTTTTTACTAAAAACAAATTAAATTTTAAAAGTTAAAAAAACAAGCAGTTTATATTTTTTCAATTGTAGCTTGGTCCAAGTGAAAATGCTTTAAAATTCATATAAACCAATTAATTACATAAAAGATCAGGAATTTTTTTGTTAATGTTAAATACATATTAATTTTTTATTTGTTAAATAATAGGTAAATAATTAATTTAAAAAAATGAACGTTTTCAACAGGAAACAAGGTAATTATTAATTTCTAAAAAACAAAATATATTAATTATAGGCTAGTGAATTTTTTAACTCTTTAATAATTTTTTAACAAATTGTTACTTTTTTTGTTTAAACTCATTTTATACCCAGATTGAATGAATGATGGTTTTTTTTCTTTTTTGTTTCTTTTGTTAAATGTTTTATTATTTTTTTATTTTTTAAATACATACTTATAAATTACTATTTTATTTTTTTATAAATTTTTTTTACAGCATTTTTGTTGATGTTTTTAGGCAGAGCTGAGTGGCTTTTTTTTGTAAAAATGGTTTGTTTAAAGTGGTAATGTGTTTTAAAAACGCGCTTAATACAAGTCTTCTCCTTATGGTTTGATTTTATATTTTTTTTTACCTTTCCAAGTTTTTCCATAATTGTGTTTTAATGCCAGTTGTTTATGCCTTTTTTTATTTCATTTTGTTGTATATTTTGCTCGATTTGTATATTTAAAAAATTTTCAATTTCCAAATTTTTATATATTTTTTAACTCTATATTTTCTATATGTTTATTAATAAGTTATACATCACACAACATTTCTATTTAGTTGATTTTTTGTATAAAAAAAATTTGTTTTTTTTTTCAACTTTATTTTTAATAATTTAGTCAAGTGCAATTTTCTATACTTTGAATAAATTATTTAATTTATAATTTTTATTTGTTTTTGTATATATTTTTTATATATATATATATATATATTTTTTTTTTCAAAACTCTACATTAACACACCCGCTAAAAAAAATTAAAAGACACGTTACTTCCATTTTAAAAAATAAATATAAAAATATATATATATTCATATATGTATCATTAATATCTTTTATTTTTTGTTGTATTATACAATTCTTAATGTTTTGGACATCACATAAAAAATAAATATAAAAATTTCTTTAACTTTAAATTTATAAAACATTTATACTACACACTTATATGAAAAAAACAAAATAAATCATTTATTTGTAAATCAGTTTAGTTTAATGATTAAGTGCATTTTTATTTTCAAAAACCTATTAAAAAAAATTAAGAAAAAAAATCTTTTTGTTATATTTAAAATTATAAAATTGTATAATTTTTTTTTTTAACAAAAAAAAATATTTTAAAAACAAATAAATATTAAAAATAAATTAAAAAAATCCCTGTTTTTTATTTACTTATTGAAAACAATACAAAGAAAAAAAATCAACTGCTCATCATTTTACATAAAATTTACCAAAAACCGCTTCTATTTATACCATCCACCACTTCAAAAAAAGTCACTCAACTCAAAAAACATCAAATCAGCGTATTTCCTCTTTTTTTTAACAAAAAAAAAAAAATCAATATTTTTAACCAAACTTTCATTATTTCAACTATTTCATTCAACAACCACTGAAAACGTTCATTTTATTTAAAAATAAATGTAAAAAATAATAATTACTTTAAAACCATAAAAGCTACTAATGTTCATAATTAAGTTACGGGTATTGTTAATTATTAAAAAATTTTATAGTTTATAAGTAAGTTTTCATTAAATTTATTAATTCGTTTTATTCACCTTTTACTTTTACTATTCTGCTCTGTTTTATATTTAATAATTATTTGATAAAACCACAGAATAGAAAAAAAAATATATATAAAATAAAATTAATTGTGCAATAAACTGTTGTGTTTTTTAAGTAAGTTTTCTTAAATATAATCATAAGTTTAAATTCTTGCAAAAGAAATTTATCATAATTCTGTTTTCCACATAACCCCCACGATAACAATTCAAACAACAACTACAAATATTCAAAAAAACAAAGAAGTTATAATTATAAAAAAAAATTAATGAATAATTTATATGCTAGTGTGCCTTGATTATTAACTATGCTTAAAATAATATTTTAATTATTTATAAAAATCAAAAAAAAAAAAAAGAAAAAAATATATAAATTTATTTTCATTTCTCTTCTTCTGTTTAGTTTTTTAAAATTTTTATCATTTTATATAAATTCATTATTACATTATACATATATTATTCATAATTGTTTAAATCTTTAATCGTTTTCTTAGCAGTTATTTTATTTTCACTATTTTCAAAATAATTATTTTAGAATTAAAAAAAAAGAAATTAAATAAAAACAAAATCACATTTTTCTTTCATTATCTATAATATCTAACAAATGACTTGTTCACTTTATTTTTTTGTTTGTTATTGTTTAATTATAAAAAAAAGACAACAACAAAATTCATAGCAAGTATATTCATCATCATTATTAGGTTCTCAGAAAAATAAAAAATAAAAATGTTATCTAAAGCAAAGACCTTAAAACATGATCGTTATAAAAAAACAGCATTGCTTTCATGAAAACGCATCAATGACACTGGTTCCTTATGGAAGCTTTCATTTTACCATAGTCATCTGTGATGATACAAAAAAAAATACAAATAAGGAAATCGAAATATACAATTTATTTTCACCGAAAATATTTTTAAGTAGTTTCCTCAACAGCGACAGTATTTTCTTTCCATAGTGTGTAGCAAAAGTCACTATTAAAATGTTAAATAATGAGATTATTTAAATAAAATTGTTTAAATAAATATTAACATTAAAGTATATTTAAAATTTAGTGAGATTTTTTATTTCAGTTTTTATATCTAAAAAAAAGTGGACCCCTACTAAAAAGGTAAAATCTAGACCAATATAAGAACCTTACCTGTAATTTACTCCTAATGTATACCATGTCAGAAGATGAAGAAATCTCATTAGGATCCAAGAGATGTCCCGAAAAAAAATCTTTTGTTTCTATAAAGTTCAAAATATTTTAATATTTTCTCTTTTCAACAAGCTGCAATCCTATATAATAGGTATCGAGTACCGAGTATATTTTTCTTTTGAGTTCTCACAACTCAAATGTAGTTAATCGTTACTTTTAAGGTCATAGTTTTAGGAACAAATTAAATTAAAAAATTAAACGACTTCATTACAGCTCTAATTAACAGATAGTTTCTATTATGTAAACAAAAGTATTGAGTACCCAATTGATGTGCATTCATTGAGTAGTGGGTACCGAGTACTCGATACTCGATAATTTTTTTTGGGTACGAAAGTAGTTCATCGATACTATTATGGTAGTATTTTTAGAAATAAATTTATAAAAATATTTGACAACTACGAAGATAAATTCCCTCTGCTAGTATGTAAACTGAAGTATTGAGTACTATTGAGTACCCAAATGAAAAGTATTGAGTTGTATCGAGTAGTTGAAAGTAGTAGAAATTGCCAGCACTAATTGTCAGCAATAATAGTGTCGTATCTATAATGCTATTTTGAAACGATTTTTTGATTAGGATAGAATTCTATCAGAAGGATTGTAAATTCTGACGTTAAGACACAACTCGGTTATTTCCTTTGGATCCTTTTTCGAAAGAATACAAATAAGTCGAAGTAAGCGGTCGTAAATAACTCCTAATTAGATCCAAGATCATAGTGAGAGGTTCAATTGTTAGTTGCGACTGCCGCATTTCTAGGAAAATATGTCAGACCATTCAGACACCTGCAATATATATGTAATAAGAGTCAGTTGGCCAGTTGTTTTTGCCATCGCTTAGCATTATTTCCCCGAAAATCTGCTCTTCAAAGTCATTAGACTTCAGTTATTGTGTTGATTGAATTCTGTAAGCATGGTGACTCGTGGTGTAAGCATGGCGATGTAGGAAGCTTCTTAAAGTTTGCATGACGCCGAATTATTGATCTTGGATTTCTGCCAACACTCTCACACACTGCTGCGATACTCACATTTTGAACGGCTGATTCAGTTTCAATTAATTTTTTCATGATTGACGAGGTTCAAACCAGAGAATGACAAAAGTATCATTTTTAGTACATAATAAGTATATGAGGCGAAACATGTATAAATGTGTATAGCTACAGCTCAAACAACATACCATACACACATACTCATTTCAATTTCAACTTAAATAACTACAAGTATAGGCAGAAAATAAGTGTTGGCATACTTGTTCATTATTTTTCGCAATACAACTATGTATAAGTAAAAGTTGGATAAAGTATTGGCTATACCCATACTTGTAAGTACAGAGTAGGAATAAGTACAAGTATGTAAAAACTCTAAGTATACTTAGAGTATTTTATAAATATATCTAACTATAAGTATTAATTATTTCATAATTTAAAAATACGTTCATTCATTCCTTCATCCTAATATAAAAATTATTTTGGTTTTCCATGCTTAACCAATGTTGCCAAACATTATACACCTTTTTATACACACAATTTCTAAAAGTAGTTTTTTTACTTATAAGTATACTTAGAGTATTATAACTGCTTTTCCATAATTGTATGTATTAGGTAGTTATAAGCATGGGTATGGGTAGTTGTACTCATACATGCTTTACGTATACATTTTTAAGTTCGTTGTGCATAAATAATGTTTGTTGTAAGTATTGAGTACACCCATACTTATTTCACTACAAATGAGTATGTGTAGGTATTTTCTGTGTTATAAGTATAGGTATAACTAATACCCAAAAATATGTGTAAATACCTAACTACATTTAATTTATAAGTACTCTTTGTCTGTCTCTGGTTCAAACACTATTTCAGCCATTGGGAGAAGAAAACACGTTGTTGTATCGTATAACAAACGCTTTAATGGGGTTAACTATTATCTCCAAAAATCTATGTATATCTATCTATACATATAATAAAATAGTAACTCATTTCCTGTCTGTCTGTCTTCCTGTCTGTGTTCGCATCACGTAAAAATTACTGGATAGATTTTAACAAAACTTTGTGAGGAGGTACCTTATCCCAATATACTACAAAAAAAGTGTAGAAAAAGGAGTGAAAGTACGCCGATATTTTTACCGATTTAAAAGTACTGCATACTTTAAGGCATCTTATATTTTTGAAGCAGTATATTTTAAGCAATATTGCGCAACAGATGGCGCTGTTCTAAATTGAATCAGTAACTCATTTCATGTCTGTCTTTTACAGAGCTTTACAACAATTTTTAAATTTTATTATACATTTTAGAATTTTATCCCGGGATGGTTACCTTTATATAAAGTACATACGTAAGAGTCTTAAAATTCGGTGTGGATTACTTTCAAAGCAAAATCGAACAAAATATTGTCTGGACGCTTTCAACATGTGTGAGCACTGCTAGTCCATACATATAATAAAACTGAAACTTTCTGTATGTACATATATCTGCCTGTCTGTCTATGTTCGCATCACGTAAAAAGTACTGGATGAATTTTAATAAAATTTTGTGAGGAGGTACCTTAGCTACTTAAAAAAAAATATACTTTTTGCCCCCATTTCCAAGAGAAAATAAAGAAAATGTAGTAAAAGTAAGCAATTTTAGCGAATCAATAAAATAAAAGGGTATTCCGACAGTGTCGTGATTTACACGTACATATATGGTGTACCGACAGTGACATGTTTTTTTGTTTAGGTAGGATCCTGATATTTTCATTGAAAGTGTATTACTTTGGCCGCTATAACAACAATTATTAAAATTTAAAGGGTGTTCCGATAGTGATGCCATTTTTGCCAATATTACTTTAATATTTTAAACGCGAATTTATACAGAGTGTGTAAATTGATGTTCGCTATAGCAAAAAATATAAAGAAATTAAAATTAAAGGGTTTTTTCGAAAGCGACACATATTTACGTATATCTATATGTAGCCTAATTTTGAACCGGTTAGACACTTTAAATCTACGCGGATTAGGCAAAAATTTGTCCCCTATAACAAGAAAAAATAATTAAAATAACAATTAAAGGGTGTTTCGATAATGACACTATTTTTAAAGTGATAGGTTGACACTTAAAATTTACAAAGATTATATTTTACAATATCTACTGTAAGGATCTTGAATCCGTAAACTGAAATAAGTAAATAAACAAGTAGCGAAAATAAGTTTAATAACAATAAAAGGGTGTTCCCTAGATGTCTCCAATTTAAGGAATTTTGCCTTCTTTTCTAAACGTTATAGGTAGACACTTGATATTTACACAGGGTATTTGGTACTAGGCTCTAATATACAAAATAAATAAAAATTAAAGGGTGCCCCATAAGACGTGAAAAAAATTAACAACTTGCATTTTTTAGTTATACTGACATAGTAGAGTGCGGAAGCACACATGTGGTAGTCTGACTCGCAACTGACTGATTGATTTAAAATAAATTTGTGAATTATTGAAACTTATTCTAAAAACAAATTTCTGTTATATTGAGAATATAATATTTTAGGCGTGTTTCTTAACGTTGATACTCATTGATTTCGAATTGAAGTGACAGTGACAAATTTCAAGCGCTAGTACTTAACGCAAAGGAAGTATCGATTATAACTATTATTTAAAAAAAAAATATTTGGGTTTTCTGGCATTCGAGTTCACAAGCACTGATGTAAAAACGAACGCTTTTACATTTGTTTGCTCTTCCCCTTTTCACTTACGAATAAATAAGTTCGAGTACTTTTCATTGAAAAGTAGGTTGGAGAAAACAAAAAACGAATCCGCTTTTTCTTGATCAAAATAATAAAAATATATCCTGTAGAATTTAATCTAATGGAATTTTACTTAATACTCATGATTTTCCAAACAGCACTAAATATATGTATGGTGCTTAAGGCTAACATAATTTCGAAACCTGTTTCGAACAATAGTTTGAATATAGAAAAAAAAACAAAGCGAAAACCGTAACAACAAATTTTTCATTCATGTGAAATCTTGATTTCAAGTATGTAGTTTCAAAATCTTTTGGAAGCTTTTGGAACACATACGAAAAAGCTATTCAATTCTAGGGCTTGGGAAACGGAAATTCCCGCCCTGGAAAAGCCATAAACAAACGGGAAATTTAAAATCATGAGCACTTTAAAGAAAATTCAGTGGTTCTTATCTTTAAATAAGCATTTCTTTTGCTATCACACATTTGATCGTTATTTTGCTGAATAACAACCAAGCATTTTTAAAATTGTAATATTTTTCGAAACTTAGAAATATGTTTTAAGGGGTGATTCTTTTCGAGGTTCCCTACTTTTTTAAAGAAAAACACAGAAAATTAATTTTTAATGCAGAGTGTTTATTATCATTTGAAAGAACATTAATTGGCATTTATTTTTTGAAGATTATGTCTATCAAATGTTGGCCGTTGCTACGTCGCAGATGATCCATCCTTTGAGTCCAATTTTCGATGACTCGTTCGAGCATTTCGACTGGTAACTGGCGAATGACACGCGTGATGTTTTCGTCCCAGGCCTGAATCGAAGCGGGTTTGTCCGCATAAACTTTAGACTTTACATATTCCCTCAAAAAAAAGTTTAACGGTGTAATATCACACGATCTTGATGGCCAATCGTCCGGTCCAAAATGTGAAATTATGTGGTCACGGAAATGTTCTCTCAATAAATCCATTGATTGATGCGATGTGTGGGAAGTGGCGCCGTCAAAAAAATGTTATTGAAAAAAGTACATCGAAATGGATCACCCTTTAGATCGTGCAAGACAAATTGTAAAACCATTTGAAAAAACAGCCTGTCTCGAGAAACAAGAATATAAGTGTGATTAAAATGATTCAATCGTTTCTTAAATCGAAGAATGCAATTAAAAAAAGTCTGATAGATTTCAATTGCGCAGAGTTGTTTGTGGATTCAAGAACATGTTCAGATTTTAGTGAAAATTTAATGGCCGTTTTAAATCCCCTTAAAGTTACAGCAGAGGCCTTGAGCCGTAGGGGCACAAATTTGTTAATAGCAGATATTATTATTCAGACCCTCTACAGCTTTTGCAGCTTTTGGCTATTAATTCGACTCTTTCAAAAATAAATGAACGAAGGGGTGATAAAGCGTTTGTATTTAGAAAGTGGTGAAATTGCTGAATGTGCCAAAAAATGTCATACAACCTTATTCAGCACATTTTTTGAACAGATTATTCAAGCAAGCCACTCGAATCTGTAAAACCGTCAACCGGCAGTTGTGTTGTTAACGAAATGGAACCAACTTTTAAAGAGAGACTTTCGCAACAACAGCAAGAAAAAGAAAGTCGAGTGATTTGTGAAACGCACTAACAGTTCTAAAATCATATTTTGTAACAAATTAATTATTGAAATGCTTTTTCAGCATTGATAAATATTTGTTATATCTTGCTATTTTTGTGACCTCAACTGTTTTTAAGTTTTTACTAATAAAACTATGAATTTTTAAATACTGTTTCGGTAAATAAAGTTGTTTTCATTAAAATCTGTTTTCCTGGGAATCGTGGGAATGCGAATATTGTTTCCCCTTTTCCCGGGAAGTGAAAAATTCCGGGAAATCCCAAACCCTACTCAATTCACAATCTATTGTAAGTTGTAGGCAATACAAGCACGTTTTATATGAACACATTGTTATAGTTTGTGTTGGTAAACTAAAGGTCAAAGTTGAAAAAAGGAAAATTATAAAATTGCATTTTAAATAAAAAATTAAATTTAAATGCGAATTGAGGAAATATTTCTCATCTTAATGTGGTCATATATCTTTATTCTACAATTTTATTTTAATATAACTGGTTTGCCATTTTTTTTTTTTAATTTAGCAAAGTTTGAAGTTCTTATTGCATTTTTTAGATTAAATAATGAGGTTTTACATCGAAAAAGATTATCTACTGTTATTTAGTTAATGCCCGAAATTAATAATTAATCTAAAAAATGCAATACAAATTTGATTAATTTAATTTGAAAACAGCGTAAAATAAAAAAAAATAAATAAATAATAAAATGTTAATCATTACTAACACATATTTTTACAATTTCTATTAACTAAATATGTTTGTATATAAAAAACATTATTTAAATATAATAAAAAATTGTGGAACAAGATTAACGTGAGTACCTGCCTAGTCGGCCTAACCTCACGGTGGTCTTACCATCGAGTGAAACTTAGGCGTAGCGCCCCCATTGTGTAGTATAACAACACTTTACGATTGCCACCAATCGCTTTTTGTGTGTGATACAGTCACAATGAGTAGCAATTTACATATATAATATGGCAAGCCTTTCCAAGGCAAGCCTAGATCCACATTATAACCTCTTGCTTAGGGGTTTGGAGACTATCCAAACTCCGTCTGTTGAGAGTGCAACAGCACACTTGATCGACCTTGCACCTTACCTACATAAATCGATCTTAAACCACAACCACCACGTGTACCCCCGAAGGGGACCTCACCAATAACCGGTCACAGAGAGGATAGGCTCTCTGTGGGGCCACCGATTCCCGTGGTACCAGTCCGTTGGGCACTAGTCGGGCCTCGAAGAGGACCCGCAATGTTTATCGAAGACCTTTTCTTCCAGATTTAGGCTCTAGGAACCCTAGCGTCTGGTGCCCCTATTTTCCCCGAGTGAACCGCGTCAAAGCATTTGTCATTTCTGCAGTGACAATTGGAACCCCCGGGGGGAAAAGTATGGACGCACAGAGGAGCCAAATGACCTTTTTTTCGCGGATATATTAAAAAAAAAAATTCAAGTATCGTAAGAACTAAAAGTATTCGCTGAAAGAACATAAAATTCTACATTCCAAAAATTCTACAAGGCCTACAAATTAATGTCAAATAGATAATGGTGCCTTTGTAGTCAGGCGTTTTAATCAAACATTCGGCCCTATTCCCGTTGGTGTTGTAGTTTGAAAACGAAATAAAAACGACAATTTGGTATTACCGTTGGCGTTAACGACACTCGTCATAAATATATGGGTATTCTCTATTTTGAAACGAAGATAGAAATGACAAAAAAAGAATTCATTCTCTGTCGTCATCATTGTAGGCAACGAAATTCAAACGACTACATGAAAAAAAAATTTAAATTACAAAAAAACTACATTAAGTAATTTCGAAATTTTAGTTTCTTGACTGGAAAAACATTCCGCTTATGCTAAGGGTTTTCGAAAGGGCCTAAAACCCTAAAATGTACTTTTTAAAGCGAAACTGCCGAGAAATTAAATGCGTTTGGGCCTCCAGTTCTTGAGGTAAAAGGTTGGCATAAAATAAGTAAAACTAAATTAGGAGAAAATATCCATTAAAATGTTATTTTTTTATTAAAATAAATCAAGATCTTCGACTGTCGTCGAAAGTGTTGATCAAACGTATTTTCATTTGGTATTATGGCGCACATTCGATAAAAATAGCGCTATTGTGAATTTGACTCAATTTGATTATTCACAATAGTACATATTTATCAGCTGGCACTATAAATAGATATTTTATTACTAATTTATAAAAGAAAAAATTGAATTAATTATTAATTAAAATGACCACTGTGCTGGTGTTCTAACTGCGGGGGTCCAAGACAATTTAGCTCCTGCCTGCTTACTTCCCATGTTTTTGCCGCTTGAACTTTTGTGCATATACCTTTTGCCAGTTGAGGGTTTTGTGCCATTAGAAAAATAAACTTTTCCAATTGTTGTTTTATACTTACAACCTTAGACCTGCATGAAATTACAACAAAATTATCTACTGCTGCCATTTGTAAAAAAAAACAACAAAAATTTACAACTACTTACACATATTAAATAAGCATCGAAAGCAAAATGGTATTCGATTTAATATTCGTTATACAACGAAATTTTCGACAGTGCTACCAACTCATAATACGAATTTGACATTCGAATTTCGATGTTCGTTAGCCAGCGAAGATCGAAAATCGAATGCAACTCATAATAAGGGCCTAAAGGATCTATGAGGACCAGTGTTTCTTAGAAGTCATTTAAACATCGCCAATACCAAATTCTAATGAACAATCATGAAATCAAATAAATTTCTAACCTTTACATTAAACATTAGTCATTGTTGTTAATTATATAAATAATTTTCCATATACCATAAAATCGTAGTAGTCATCATTTACGCCAACAAACGCAATTGTTATATACATAGTAGACGAATTTCCAAATTATCCTTTAATACTCATCGTACGTAAAAAAAAAAAATATTTTAAAATGAAATAAAATAGCAAAGACTCGTCGTAATAGTTAAAACACTTGTTGTACATAATTCACATGATCATTAAAAAAAAGACATAATAAATTCAAAAAATGAGTTAAGAAAATTCTAACACAAATAAACAAAAATTATGTTTTTAATTAAAAAAAAAAAAGTACTGGATCTGTGATATGTATTTAAAAAACAAAGAAGTAAAAAAATTATATAAATATTATTAACAAGAAATACAACAAATTACAAACAAAACAAAACCAAAAACATAAAAAAATATTAAAGATTAGTTATAAAAAAAAGGTAAATGAAAATAATAAATAAATGTTATTAAATGTGTAATTAAGTGAATGAATGAATGTTGAACAAAAAGTTTAATTAAAACCATTAAAATTAATGAACTTTAAAATCATATGATTTTCATTCGTACAAATGAAATCATATGAACAACACAAAAACAAAAAGTTCACTAACATTATAAGCTTTATATTTAACAGAAAACAAAAAAAAAAAGTAATTAAAAAGGATCGAAATGATTTATAAATAAAAAGGATTTAATAGCAACAAGAAATTTTTCAACTTGATAAAAAGAAAAAAAAATGATGTTTTGCTTGTTAAGAATTTTATTGTTCTTTTACTTTTTAATTTTTAAATTTGCCATTTTTTATCATTTATTTAAATAAATTTTTTTAAAGAATTTTATTTCTTATACGCTGTAATAAAGCTTTTTAACACTAAATCAAAAAAATTTTAATCACTGTGTCCTGCAGCATAATAGGAGGAGAGAATCAATATTTGAACTCAAAGCACATTCAACAGGTAGCCTCACTACGGACGGGAAATATTAAGGAGACATTTTTTTAATTTTTTTTATATTGATTTGACAGTTAAATTTATTTTTGTTATCTTAAATGAAAGTTTAACTGTCAAACTCCATATAAAAAAAAAATAAAAATAAAAATTTTCCTTTTTCGTAGTGAGGCTAGCTGATAAAGCTGCCTTGATTTCACTCTACCGAGTTGTTAGGAAACTCAAGCCTACTAAAGGCCAGGCTTCACAATCCTACACAATCGTACGATTTAATCAAACAAAAATCTGACAGAATTCTGTCCTACTTTAAAAATCGTTTAAAAATGGCCTTGCAGATACCACACTATCATACAAAACATGTGTTTGCAACTCTGATCGCATGGAAAAACAATATTTTATGAATTTTTTCAAAAGATTATCAAATCGTAAGACTTGTCAAAAAGTGTGTCACACACGTACATTTCTAAGCCACACACTATCATACTTTTTGAGCACACCTGCATTTTTTGACAGATCGTACGACTGAGTATGATAGTGAATCATGGCCTTAAGATGAGATCATCTGAGTAATTTACATTTTGTAAAATTATTTGCCTACTTTTTATTTGGCAAAAACCACTGTGGGGCATAGTCAATTTTTTAATTATTATTTTTTAAAACACTTATACTTATAATAGTTTAATAGAAAAATAAAAATAATAAACTTAAAACTCATAAAAAAATTCATTATTGTTATTTCATTATAAACCAAATATAATTAATAAATAAATAAATAAGTCATAAACAAATTAATAAATAAATAATGTTAAAAAAAATAAAACATTAACTCATTTAAAACATTTAATTACTGTTATTTAACAACAAAATGAAGTCTATTAGTATAAATTTTAGCAACCAAATAAAAATTTAAACAAATTTGCTCCCTCTTTAAAGTTTATAATAAAAAAAAAAATAATAATAAATAAATAAAACAACTAAAATATATAAAAACCAACAACAATCTAATACAGTTCTGTTAAACTGATAATACTTTTTATTTATAATGATAAATAATTAAATTTAAAACACTCTGTTATTAGCAATGAAAATTAAAAATTAGTCTAATTACTAAAAATAAAACATCTTTTAGCATAAAAATATTTTTTAAATTAATTCTTTTTATTTACAATTTTTTTTTAGAAAAAAAAAAATCTAAAAAGGATAGCTCTAGTTGTAGGCTAGATAATACCGTTAAAAAATTTTTTTTAAATAAATTTTTATAAGAATAGTTTAAGTATAGACCAGCTTTCTTTTCGTACTTGAATGAAGCAGAGAAAAAATGTAGAGAAAAACTATGTAACAATATATGATTGCGATGAACAACTTTTCAACATTACTATGGTCACCTTAAATATCTTTTGTTAATATTTATACATATATGGTTTTAACTAACAATATTTTGCTGAATATTGCAAACTTCACTCTATAGCGAAGGAAGTGGTTTAGGCAAACTTTAAAATTTTGAAAAATCTTTTTTTAACATAAAAAACTTTTGACATTTCGACGCACAAAACAAGCGAGATATAAAAAATCAGCTGTGTCTTCAACACTACCTGACTAATAAATGTATTTTGACTTGACAGGTTGATTTACTGCTCAACCTAAACAAAGGCGTAAGGCGTTAAATAACTGTCAAAAATTCTCATGTACATACAAAATGTATGAAGCAAACCTAAATAGCGCAGCGTCAACGCTTTTCAATTGGAAAATCCAATTTTGACAGAGCTTTAGGTAGTGAAGTTGGCTGCAAACAAAATCTTATTGCTTTTTTTTTGTGTAAGAGTGGTGCTGTTTTAGCTATTTTCTACTTTATCTAGCGATTTTATATCTCTTTTGCGATTAAATTTATTAGATTTTACTAAACAAAATATGTTAAACTTAATGTTTCTTGCAAAACGTTGTGCTCTTATTTAGGTTTGTTCAAAGCTAGGCGGTAGACGTCGTTACGCCTTACGTCCTTGTTTAGGTTAGTCAGTTATTTAGTTTGACAAGTAGAAACGATAGCAGAGATAATAATGTCTACCCAAGTGTGAGACCACTTGTGTCGCATTGTAATATATAATAAGGCCAATATCGGCGGCGAACTATCGGCTGCGATTCACTCAGCTTAGTTCTTTGCTTTAAAAAAACACAACACTGATAAAATGAAAAATGTTATCGTTTAGAAAATTTTCTAAAAATGGTTTGGTATTATGGGATGTCAAATTTCTTGCCCTATTATTTCACATTTTGATAACATACTGCTTTCACACTATCACACTTTCTCATTGGATTTAAGTATTTGACAAGTCTTAATACTCAGTATAATAGTGTGAAAATGGCTTTAAAGCCATGATTCACTAGTCGCTTAAAGCAATGATTCACTGTCGTTCGATCTATCAAAAAGTATGAAAGCGTGAACTAGAAATATATGTGACCCGGCCTATGAAAAGGTGGCTTATGACTCAAAAAAAAATTTTTCCACTTTTGTGTTGGTTTCGATAGTTTTTGAGACGCTCTTTCACATGGTGAAAACTAACTTGCTTAGAAGTTATGGTAAGTCAAAGTCGATTTGGGGATTTTTTTTTTGGATAAAATCCCCAAAAACCTGACAACGCTGGGTCAGAAACTGGTTTGTGCTTTGCATTGAAAAAAACATCGCTCTTTATATACACACACGAACTTATCTTATTTATGCTCTTTTGCATTTTTTGGTTGCCTTTTGGGCATGACTGTTCATAATGCAAAAAAAAAACTACTAAGAAACTGACGAAATGCATTGTTTATTTTTAACAGCTAATTTTTCGAAATTTTGTTTTTGAGTCACAAGCCACCTTTTCATAGACTGTGACCCGGTCTATGAAAAGGTGGCTTATGACTATGTGTATGACATAGTCTTTGATAAGTCTGTACGATTTGATAATATTTTGAAAAAATTCATAAATTACCATTCTCCTGGCGATCAGAGTTACAATATCGTTTCTTAGGGGGTGCCGTACCCAAGGGGTATAAACTTAACCCTATTGTTTTCGCTACAATGCCAGTCCGTCTGACAGTGCCTTCTATCTCTGCAACCCTAACAGGTAGATTTTTTTTTGGAATTTTCACAAAATTTGGATTAATTAATAAAAATTATAGGGTTTTTCTATATTGACGTGGTTTTCACGATTTTTTTATATTTTTATAATTTTTACAAAATTTTGATTAAATGATAAAAATGATATTGACGTAGTTACACATATGTACATGTATGGCCTTTATTTAAAACTATGTTCGCTGTATTAACAAGTATAAAAAATAAAATTTAAAGGGTGTACCCATAGTGATGCTTATGACTCAAAAATTTTGCATTGTTGCAAATTGTTGCATTGTTTATCTTTAACAGCTAATTTTTCGAAATTTTGTTTTTGAGTCCTTTTTGATAGACCGGGTCACATATGTTAATGGCAACTATGTTTACTGTATTTATAAATATAAAAAATAAAAGTTAAAGGGTGCGCCGATAGTGACGTGTTTTCACATATATGATCTTATTTTTTAACTGTTGTTGGTTGACTATTGAAGGTGTATTACCACGGTATTACCAGGGTGTAGGGTGATAATGACTTGAATTTCATGAATATGACATTACTTTTTGAACTGTAATAGAGGGACAGTTAAAGTTTACACAGATTATGTAAAATTATGTATAATTATTTTTTTACTTTGTGTTGAAAAAATAAATTTGAAAATAATATTTTATTAATAATAACTGTTTGCCTACAACTAGTTGGGATCACAAGATAGTGAAGAAACTAAAACAAAACACTAAAAATTTTAAATAAATTGTTGAATAAACATATTTTCAGCAGCTCTTAATTCTACTTTTTTTGTTGTGAAATAGCTTTAATTTTTATAATCTAATAATTTTAATACAACATAATAAGTACATACTCTGCTAAGAGCCACTTGATAACAAATTTTTTTTTATTAAATAAAAGAAAAACAAATTTATTATAAGTAGACAAAATAAATATTAAAAAAGTATTCTACAATTTTTAGCTTTAAACTTTAAGTAATAAAGAAAGAAAGAAAAAAAAAATATTGTGTAATTTCAAATCCCTAAAAATATTACATTCACAAAAACTTCAATAAACCAAAAAATATTGAATGTAAAATAACAACTATTGATTTATGCTTTGAAAATATTTAATAAAATTTTAATCAATAATAGCTTTGTATTTAATTCTTCTTTTTTTTATTAAACAACACACTAAGAATACAACTAAAAATAAAATAAAAAAACCTTAACTATTTTCCTAATGTCTGTGTGAGAAATTTTTATAACAAAGCGATGTGTTCGAAAATTATTTTATATTTGGTTTCTAATATTTTTTAACTAAGCTGCACTGTTAAAAAATATATTTTGCAAATTTTAATCAGATCTGGTATCTGATCTGGTATAAGATTATATATTTTTAAAGAAAAATCTACGGTTGCTGGCAAATGATAATTGTGAAAAGTGTCTTATGGTAATTTGGGAAGAGAAATATAAATTGATAGATGTTTTATCAAAATGTTGGCTTAAGGCCGGGTTAGCCGAACGTTTCTTTGAAGAAACGTAGAATACGTTGTTTATTTACTTTCTTTTTTTTTTTTTGGTTTCTACCCAAAAAATTGGTAAATGGCATAGGTACAAAACCAAAGCCCCAGTGTGTGATTGCCTTTACTTCCTGCAAAATCTGCAGTGCGACCTATACCTTCGTATAGGAAGTGAGGCTCCAAATTCAGCTAGGTAAAATTGATAAGAGTTAAATGGTGCTCCTTCAGTAAAAAAATCGAGTTTATTGGTTCTCCTCCAGTTAAAAAATGAGTTTAATGGTGCTCCTCAAGTTAACAGTTGAGTTTTTAAAATGGTGCTCCACCAATGCCCGACTTATTGAAATTAAAATTTCTAGGTTATATACGATAATCAAACGATTACACCTGGCTGATTAAAGCAACCACCAATAACAGTACCGTAGTACAGCTCTTCGAGGACGCCAATCAGCCAGTGTGAGAACGAGACGCAAACCACTCGAAGGCCGAGCAACAAGGACGGCCTGATTGACTTTAAACGATAATGACAATGAAGCACGCACGTGTTCCCCGACCCAGAGCTACTTTACGACTGATGCTTTCTTTTTCAATGTTTTTTGAGAGTGACATAAAAGTGTTAGCCAATCACAGTGCTGCCAACGTAGCCTTTTTTGGGCTAGACTTAACCTCTTGTTAGTTGCCAAAAAGTGAAAAATTTATTTTAGCTCGAAACTTAAAATCGCGTAAATCTAGCACTTTTTACAACGATCTATTAGGCCCGTTAGTTCCTTTTCCCTTTTCTTGTGTAACAAAAAAGTTTTTGAAAATTGATTATCTTTTGTATAGATATAGTTTTGTTGTGATAACAGATGAAGCGGAATATTTAATAATATCACAAATTAGGGTAAACAGAACTTCTTTTTTAAAAATAAATAAGGCCATGGAAAGGTTATTTCAAGGCAACTAAACAGGGACGTAAAAAATTATAAGATAAACCACAAAAAAATGATAATTTTTAACCATTAATATTGATGAATTTATAAAATGGTTATAATTAACCATTTCAATAAGATATATTTTATTTTGGTTATCGTAAACAATTTTAGAGAAATTTTTATTTTTTTTTCGTTATAAATAACCAAAAAGTTTTTTTGTTTGCAGATAACCATTATATCAACCGGAAAGTTTTTTTTTTTTTGGTGAAAATTAACCATTTCATAAATTTTTAATTTTTATTTTTTTTTTGTTATCTATACAGATAAAATCAAATTCGTTCGTTAGTAATCGCAACACTTAAGATGTATAAATGTATGAATTTATTGATTTTCTTGAGATAAATTCAGTATCAGTAAATTTTTCTTGTGATTTTTGTAACGTCAATGATAACCAAAACAAAAAAAATATTTTTATAATTCTTATTTCTAACCCAAAAATTATTTTTGGTTAAAAAAATGGTTATTTAAAATAACATAAAAATTTTGTTAATATAATAGTTACTTATAACCAAAAACAAATATATCTTACTTTAATTGGTTACGATAACCAAAATAATAGAAACCAATCAATATTAACTAAAATAATTTTTTTAAAAATAACATTGGCTGATTGGCGTCCTTGAATAGCTGTACTACGGTACTGTTATTGGTGGTTGCTTTAATCAGCCACGTGTAATCGTTTGGTTATCGTATATAACCTAGAAATTTTAATTTCGATAAGTCGGACATTGGTGGATCACCATTTTAAAAACTCAACTGTTAACTGGAGGAGTACCATTAATCTCTGCAATTAACATAAATTTATTTGAAAGTAAAATAAGAAACTAAATGTTGTTGAATACAGCACATATAAACGAAACGAAACGAAATGTGACGTAACGTAACTATTATATGAAGGATACTGCAGAGTTTTGAAAAATTTTAATTTCTTCACAAATTTTTTTACATTACACTTTCAAAACGTTGCGCTTTTTCAAAAATTTTGAATTGACTTGCCTTTTTATATTAAGAACTTTTTCCGAACTTTCTCACACATCCTGGCATCACTGTTACATTTTTATGTTTTACTGATAAACAAAGCAAACATTGCTTTGAAGTTACGTTGGGCTAACCCAGCCTTTAGGTTTGTCAAGGAGCTGTTAAAATTGATGAATTAAACACATAGAAGACAGGAGGCTACTGACTACAACCTGTCAAAACTAGAAAACAGACGTCTATATGAAGGCGATTATTTTGACGACATCATAGCTACATGGCTACATGACCACCTTTGTGTCACCACAGTCGAGAGTAAAAGGCTAGTGACGAGACTCAATCGGATGCCAGAAATCTTTGAGGATCGAAGGGGGTTGAAAAGGGACCCATGAAGTTAGTGGTCTGCTTCGGTATCTCCCCAAAAAAAAATTATAATAATAACCACTGTCCATGTCGTCCAAGAAGGCAGTTTCAGGCCAAAGTAGACAAGATGTTCCTTGCCTCATGTTCCACCGAGGAAACAGTTGTCGTGAATTTCCAAAAAATATCTGTGCAAATACATAAGAAAAACGATATAAAAATTAAATTGGAATTTATATTTAATAAAGCCTTTTACCAATCTACTCTTTTATTATTGATATAATCAAACAAAATAACCCGATATTATTTCCAAATTAGCAATGTTGAAACTAAACGAGAATTATAATTTTTTTATTAGATATTAATATTTTACCAAAATCATTTAACAAAATACATTTAGAATCATGCATATTTAGCATATACCCGTACATGTGTCATCTATAAAGTATATAAAAACAAAATAATCATTAAAACAAACAAAAATACAAAAAAAAAAAAATACTAAAAAGTTCAAAAAAGTTTAAGAAATTAATCAGCATTAAATAAAATTACTTTATGTTGCTATGCAATGCACCCTATAGTTTCATTTAATGCGATAATTCGCAAAAGTTAATTTAACAATCAGAAATCTTGATTTGAACTAAAAACTTCAAAACGCCATTACTTGGTCAATTTCTTACTTTATCGAAAATCATCGAAGACTCCATTTCGACCCCTGGCAAGATAAGGATTTCTGCTTTTGGAGTTATGTTGAGGGTGCTGTAGCTTAAGTGGTTAGCACGTTGACTACTAAGCAATGGTCACGAGTTCAAATCTCAGCCGTGGCAACATCAATTTTTCTGATATGTATTAATTTTTCTTCATAATAATGCATATCACAGCGCCCTCCTTCGCCGGTATTACTACATAGCACTAAATCGCCGGCGAAGTAAAATAATTATAAATTGGCTATGCTAGCTTCGAACTAATTCGCCTAAATAACACCAGAGGCGCTGCAATACTGTTCTAAAAATAATCATAACGTGCAATTACAGTGTTGCCAGAATCGAAGCTTTACTATCACTAACCATCTGTCTTATCTACTACTATCCCTTTCCAAAGGAAGTACCACAGTTTATGTAGGCATTAACTGCCTGAGTGGTACTTCTCTTTTAAAAAAAAAAAAAAAAAAAAAAATTATTCGTGTTTGCTTACGGATGTTTTTATATCTGTGAAATATGATGGAAAATTTAATTTTAATGAGGCCTACATGGAGGCATTTAGATGATGATTTAAAAACATGACTTTTTAGTTTGTCGATGAACGAGATAGAGACAAGATTTGTGTTTTGTATGATATCCTTTTCTTTTTTTTTTAGTTTCAAAATACATATATTTTGGAAATAAAACGTTTATACAGTGAAGTGCAAAAGTTTTTAAAACTTTTTGCATTGTTATGAACTTTAAGTTTAATAAGTATATTCGCAATACACTTTTCGCTTACCATAGATTACATAACATTTTTGTTATAAATTAAAATCACTTTCATCAAAATCACGCAAAGTTATCAAAACAAAATATTAACAAAAACGAATTGTAGTTAAGAAGAAATAAAAAAAAAAAAATATTTACAAAATTAAAAAAAAAAATCTATTAATAAATAATAAATAAGTATAAACATAAATGAATGTTACTGTGTACCTTAGATTATATTGAATAAATAAATGAGAACAAATTTTTCAAATTTCATGCATTCGAAACTAAAAACCAAAATAAAAAGAAGAAAAAACACATAACTTAGGACTTAGATACTTACATTTTCCATATATAAAAACCAAAAAAAAAAAAAAAATTAAATTTAAACTTAAAACATTTAAAATAATAATATTAAATAATTAATTAAAATAAAATAGTTATTGCATTGTTTTTATTACGTTTTAATATTCAACAAAGTATGTAGAAAAAAACGTTACATTTTCAAAATAAATATTCAAAAAAAAAATATATATATAAAAATTAAATCATAAAATTCATTAAAAAACAAACAAAAATCTTTTATGATTTGACTGTGATAATATCAAAAAAAAAAAAAAAAACATTAAACAGCTTGTAAAGAAACACATTTTGAAGGAAATTAAAATATTCAAAAAAAAAAACATTAGAAGGAGGGACATTTTAAAATAAATTAAAACAAACACAATTTTTATTACAATACAATTTTATTATTAAAATAAAAAAAATTATATATATATTAAAATAGATAAATAAAAAATAAAACAACCAAAGTATTTAATAAATTGTTAGAATTTAAAGACAATTACAAATAATAACATTATTTACATAAAAAATAAAACAAATAATTAAGCAACAAAATTCCGTCTTGACTTGGTGAAAAATAACAAAAATTATTAAACAAAAATTAAAATAAAACCAAAGTCGAACGAAGTAATTATTAAAATAAAAAAATACTTTAAACAAAACATCAACGATATCCTTAAAAAAAATATATATAAATGAAAATATTTAGTTGAATTATTACGCCATTTAATTTTACATTTATTATTAAAAAAAAAAAAAAAACAATTAAATAAAAAAACTCCTTTAAACTTTTACTAAAAAATCCGTTAAAAAATCTTTAAAATCATAAACTAAAACCAACAAGAAACTTGTAGTTTATATATGAAAACAAAGATTTCAATATTTATTCAAACCGCATAAAAAAGTTGGAAAATATTACAAATTATATTAAAAAAAAAATAAATAAACATATATATTAAAGCAACACAATAAAAAAATAACTCTCTTTCTCAAATGTTTCCTTTTACTTTCCTATTTAAAACAAACAACAACAACTACATTTCAAAAAAGAACAAGAAAAAGTAATTACAAATTATTTAAAACAAAATCTTTCTAATGTTCAAAAAACAAAAAACCACAAAACAAATAAAAATAAGTCCGTTTCCCCGAAACTAAAAAAAAAATTAAAAAAATAAGAACAAATTAACAAATTCTAGTATAAAACATTAAATTATCATTCAATACTTCATTCACAAGATAACAAGAAGAAGAAGAAAAAAAAAATAAAAATTGATCGAAAATACAAAAATGCCATAAAAAAGATGGAAAATACTTTAAAATTAATTAATAAAAAAACAAGTGTATGAATTAAATGACAAAATAAAAAATATATGTTGTATGCGAGTAAGATTGAACAATATTCAATCAAGTCAGTTAAAATCAGAAAAAGAAGACAAAAGAAAAGAAAAAAGTATCTTATAAATACATAGATTCACAACAAAACTAACATCGCATATAAACTTGATCATACATACACTTATGGCAGTTATTAAATTAGAAAACAAAAACAACACAAAAACAGTACATAAATGCATATATTATTAATAAATAAATATAAAAAAAAAATATATTATATATATAAAAAAATTATATATGAAAGTATAAACACAAAAAAATAAATAAAAATAAATAAATAAAAAATAATTATAAATAAAAAATATAATCAGTTTGTAAATTTTATTGATTCACTAAAGGGTTTGTATTATTCTAGATAATATTCGCACTAAACAGTAGCATGAGCAAGCTCATCTAATGGCTGTGCTCATAAGCTCATGAGCAAGTAGTCATACTTGATCACAAATTAGCTTACTGAACACATGCCTACTCATACCAATGTTTTTAAAAAATCCTGTATTCTCTGTTTGTACACTTGATCTTGGTTTGTGTTCTACTCAAAGCACAAAACTGCTTGAACTCGCTCAAGTACATTGTTATTAAGATCAACATTTACTCATACTTATTCAAACTTGCTTATGGAAACTACGCAAGCTCATCGCATTTAGCTCGTTGGTTTTTAGTGTTTATTATTGTCCACTCATCGTTATTCGTGTGCTATGAATAGATATGAATTCAATGAAATATTATAATGAGCGTCTTATGAGCTTCGTTTTTTGTGGTTATGCAGTGTTTTAATTCATACCAATCATAAAATTGCAAAAGAAAACTTTTTTTTGCACCTAATATGTGATCACCCTATTTTCGCTACAATGTTTATTAGAAATCGCGATTTTGAGGAATTGAAGTTTATAGGTAGACAGTTGAAATTTATCGAACTAACAAAACAAGAAAATTAAAAACGCTTTACCCATGGCAGTTTGCGAAGGGTTACTTATCAAACTAATATCACTATTGAGAAGATATCACACCAACATATAATCAAGTCGCAACCACAAATAAAAACTTGTAAATCACATGCCACTGACACTGGAACCTAAATTCTCATAGAAGGGCACTTAAGCAGCAGTCGAACAACAACAATACTACAGGCAGCAGAACCAACTGTTGGCCAAGCATGTAAAAAAACTGCGAGAAGACTTAAAAGGAAGTTCCTGTAACGGGTAGCAACAACAGCAGCAGAAAATCATGAGGAAACTACACCAGACGATAGACTGTCTCACAAATCGAAAGCACAACAGGAACCTAGCAGTTGCTGACAGCACAATTATGCACAGACACCGTTAAGGACAGTGAAATGTATCAATACAGTCCAAACTAATGAAGAGCGTACATCCCTCCCAGTCTGAATGAGATAAAAAAGGCAATACATAGTAGAAGTTCTATGGGCTGATATCGAAACCACGGCTAAACTCATACGACCTCACAACACAGCGGTATTGGAAGTAGAAAATCTATCATTGTAGAATTAACAAATAAGGACGAGTTGAAAAGGTGCAATAACTGGACATAATCCCTCTGCTTAACATCATATAAAAAATACCAGCATCATAAAACAGGGAAGGTATCAACGCCAAACAGAAAACATATTGAGACGCGAACAGGCAGGCCAGGCTATGCTCTAGCATAGCGTTTTCCCCTGTATCATCAGATGGACTGCCATAGGAAAAGCATTCAAAAGAAGAGAAGTACCCCAGTAAATAATTCGAATAATTGGAGCGATGTACGAAGAGTCAGAGTTCTTTACAAAGGACACATCAGTCAATCAGTACACACCAATGCTGGAGTAAAGCAACGATGTCCACTTTTACCTCGGCATGATTGTGACGTATGAATGTGTATGCGCTTAAATTTTGACACCATATCAAGCAGACAGTTAAAATTTTTGAAAGCAAGTAATAACATAAAATAAAAAAGGCACCTTAAAAGGCGTGGAAAAATTACAATCTTGCGATTTCAAAGTTGTATATTTAACATGGTAGGGAACCCTGCGTGTGTGAGACTGTTATGGGTGTGCGAGTCTCATTTGAGCTTTGCTGCTACAGCAAATTCAGGCCCATTCTAACAGTGTGCTTATTACACGAACCCATTTGCGATGATTTTACGCCCTCACCACTGGCGTGTAATTCCCCCACCAGACTTGCTATTGCCCCTCCAGCATTTTAAAAACTTTAACTATATATTTATTTGCAGAATATTATTTTCCAATAAAAATGGTTTTGCAACCCCCCCCCCTACAAAATATGTTCTCCTACGCCAATGTCCCTCACATAACTTAATTTTTCTTTAACACAAAATGATTAATTTTAAAATGCAAAAATATTACATATGGGTAACCGTATATAGCTGACGTTTGAAAGTGTTACAGTTAACGCTTTCTGAGACATGATGCATATTTCAGTATCAACTTACTCAGTCATCATCCAAAATCTGAGCACGAAAATATTCTATCTAGCGTACCAGTCCGTATATTAAGTGCTGGCACTTCCTTAAGGTAGGGAATAGTTTTAGCGGTTGCACTTCCGTCCGTTAACTTTGACTGAAAAGATATGGATAGAAGTAAGCCTTTTTATGCGGATGGAATTTTAAATTAAGTGATGTATTTTAAATGATCGGCTGACTTTTGATGTATTGACAACTGATGCACTGCGCGTCAGATGCAGAGCAGTGATGCATTTCCGATTAAGTCCGCTGCTTTAATGATTATAGCAAAGCAAAGGTTATGTAACAGACGGCGTTGTTTAAAAATAAAACTATCAAGCTAAAAATAACATTTAATGGCCAAAATGGTTGCTCAGACAAATGTTCGTGCAAAGGTAACACTACGTCTGGGCGAGCCATTGTTTTGTTTGCAAATGAAAAAAGCGTCGGCAGAATAGGGAACAATAATTTGTTTACTTATTTCTGTGTGGAGAAAATGTATCGATGTGTATGCTCCGATAAAACAAAATTTTCTGTTGGTTTTGCACGCTTGATCAACAGATGGCGTTTTTAAAAGTCAAATTTTCATACTAAAAACATCATTTGATGGCAGACATCGTTGTGCGAACAAATGTTCGGACAATGCTGTTGGAACAAGAACATGACATCGACAACGATATTCTTCAGTGTTTTATTGTTTTCTCTCTTCTGCACTATAAAATTTCTAAACACATACAACTTTTGATATGTCGAACTAAATACTAAATCAGCTGGGCGGACGACACTACCTAGTAAAATATAACCTTGGTATAAATTATGGAACACCCAAGGCGAATCTATTTTTAACCGACTTCAAAAAAGAAGGAGGTTATCTATTCGTCTGAATGTTGCTTTTTTTATGTATGTAACCGCAGAACTGAGCCATTTCTGAACCGATTTTAAAATTTTTTGCTTTATTTGAAAGGTTATGCTTTCAGGTTGGTCCCATTTTAAAAACAGTGCATTATATTAAAAATTAAAGGGTGTCCCCATACAACATACATGTTTTTTACGTGTATTAAGAACTGTAAAGGGCACCAAATTAAAATTTTGAAAAATTGCGTATCGCTATAGCTCCCAACTGCAGCAATGAATAAAAAAATAAATTATAAATTTAAAGGGTGTTCCCATAGGTGACGTAATTTGACCTATTTAAGCCTATCTCTTGAACCGTTATAGGCAAAACCTTGAAAATTTTACAGAATGTCGATTACTATGACCGTTATAATAAAATATATAAATATTCAAAATTTTAAAGTCCACTATAACAAAAAGTATAAAATTTGAATTTGGAAAAAAAGGGTGTCCCAATAGTTAATGTAATTCTATGTATGTGGCCAAACTTTTGAACTTTTATAGACAGACAGCTGAAATTTACAAGGAACCTGTATTGCAAAGTCCACTATAGCAAGTATACAATTTAAATTTAGAAATTAAAGGGTGTCCCCATAAATTATGTAATTTGATCTATATGGCCCTATCTTTTGAACCGTTAAACACAAACACTTAAAAACAAGTATAAATATTTAGAATTATAATGTAAAGGGTGTCCCAATAGTTCATGTAATTTGATATATATGGTTAAACTTTTTAACCGTTATAGACATATAGTTGAAATTTAAACAGAATCTTTGTGGCCAAGTCCTCTATAACAACAGGTCTTTAATTTAAAATTGTAAATTAAAGGGTGTCCCAATAGGTGATGTTATTTGATCTATGTGACCCTATCTTTGAAACCCTTATAGACAGAGGAGTAAATGGTGTCCCCATATAATACGGATGCTGGTAAAAATAGCTTAACTTTTGAACAGTAATAGGGAGAGGATTGACATTCACACAGTCTTTAATTTTTTCCGCTAATTTTGGCGCATTTATTATTTGGTTTAAACCTAATTCTTACAGATTACTTCTTACATTTTTAGTTTATAACTTGTGCCCTTCTATCTGTTTTGTAGTCGGTTTTTTTTTGCAAAAATTATTATTTACTATTATTGTTAGCTTTACTTTTTTCGTGCATGGCAAATGTCAAAAATTCGTTTTTTTTTAAATTAAATAAAATTGTAATTAAATAAAATTGTAATTATTTAAAAAATATTTCAATATGAAAAAAATACAAAAAAATACCAGAAAAGGTAAGAAAGATGTGGTTTTAGTTGTTTGATGTAATATTTCAATTAATGCTTTTGGCGTCTGTCGTGCATTTAAGCAACAACAAAGCATGTGGGTGTTTTTAGGTGTTGTCGCGGCGATGCCACCTTATATAAATTCGGCTTCGGAACACCATGTTTTAATTCAAAAAATAAATTAAATTTAAAATAAAATAAAAATAAAACAATTTTATATAATTTTGTTTTCTTTGTTACCACATAAAATTCTTTATTCAAAAGCAAATTACATATTTAACATATTTTTGTTGATTTCATTTAATTAATGCAATTAATTTATGGTCTGATGAATTTTTCACTGTCAATGAATAAACATTTACATATAAATATTTGAGATTTGAAATGATAATATTTGGTTTTTCTTTGTCTTAAATCAAGTTCCTTTTCTCATTACAACGTTTTAAAATCTTATAAATATTTTTCTTACTGAAACGACTATAGAAATGCATTTGTGTTTATTTAACTGAATTTAAAAAACATTTTAATAATTAATATTTATGTTAGTGTTTATGTTAGTTTTTAAGATTTGAAAATTTAAAAACATTTTTTATTTTAATTTAATTTATTCAAACTTGTGCATGATTGATTTTGACATAAATAACACATGGTGTAATAGTGAAAAACAAAAAAAAATACTTTTTAAATGATCTAGTATAGGTGGTTGACTTTGAATGGCCAAGTCATGGAATTTCGATAAATTCTTAAAGCACTGCTCGAGCACAAACAAAAAAGAAGCTGATAAGACGCTCATTATAAAATTTAATTGAATTCATGTCTGTTTATTGCATACGAGTAACGATGAGTTGACAATAATAAACAGCGAGAAGCAGCGTGAGAAATGCTTCAAGCAGTTTTATGCTTGACTACTAAACAAAACAACATACTGAGTGTTTCGAACATTAGATGAGTAAACACGCCGCTCACTATTATAGAAAGTTCGTTATATTCTATCAGCTAATTGCATTTATGGTGCGAACAGAGCTTTGCTCAGCAATATGGTATGAGTAGGCATATGTTCAGTGAGCTAGTTTGTGTTCAAGTGTGTCCATGAGCTTATGAACACAACCATTGGATGAGCTTGCTCTTGCCACTGTTTATTTAATATGAAGTTATCGATAAAAAATATCTTGTTTCAGTCTTATAAATATATATGATAAATCAAGTTAAAAATAATTAAATATTGATTATTGATTATTATTTAAATCATTTGTAGATTTTAGTAATCCTTATGATATTAACTCGATGTCCGGCCTTTATCTTTTGAACCGTAATGGTTAGACACTTGGAATTTTTTTCAGGTGTATGGCAACTAAAAATTGTAATGTTATGTTAAAAATTTAATGCTTTAAATAAAAAAAAAAATCTGTAATAATTAATTATTTTTTTTTAATAGAAAAATTACTTTTAGAATAAAATGTTCACAAAAAATAAAATTGAGGTGGGTGCAAGAATATGGCATTTCGTTATTTTTGTGTTTTTGGCTTCTACTGTATGCATGTTGCTGTTTTTGTTTTTAGCGCTCCGTACCCAAACGGTACAAACATTACCCTAATGTTTTCGCTAAAATGTTCGTAGGCTCTTTTTATTTTCCCGCAAGTTGTATTACTATGGGCACTATAAAAACAGATATGAAATTATGTTGATTATCATTTTTAAGCTAATACGGACTAACTTCTTTTAGGTTAATAAAAACTTATAGGGTGTTCCGAGGAAGGCAGTCTCTTGAAATTGTGTAAAAATAAATATAAAAAATCTACCAATAGAGGGTATTAAAATTTTTACGGAAGTTGTGCCGCCATAACCTCAATTGCATGATAACAATTGCTAAATATTAAAGGGTCTTCCGACAGTCGCATCTGTTTCACGTATATGGCCTCATTTTTAAATCCTAATATGTAGAATCTTGATATTTTCATAGAAATTGTATTAGCATGACCGCTATATCTACAATTAGTTAAATTTAAAGGGTGTTCCGATAGTGACGAAATTTTCGCGAGTATAACTAAACGCGATATTTACACAGGTATTTAGTACTAAGCTCTAGTAAAAAATAATTAAAAATCCAAGGGTGCCCCATAAGACGTTATAAGTATATTGAAACAAGTACGAAGCCCTAGCTGGGTGTGTGAGTCTGACTCGCACATAACATATTGTTTTCCTAAGTCTTGTATATAAGAAAAAATCTGGACAGTTTATTTATGGTATTTTTAATGATAATTTTAATGCGCTATCCTATATTATGTTTTTCCAATTTTTCTAGTTACTTACCAAGACTACTACTAGTATATAAAATTTCAGCTCTCTAATTATAGTTAAAGTTCTGAAATATGCCATTTTTACATCATCATCATAATAACAGGAAGCCTTTAGTGTAACACCTCATTTATAGGGTTACCTAAACATACGAGGTATGATAAACAAATAACTGTTATTTTCAATTTTCGTAAGGTGCGTATGTTCGATTTTCCCATTTTTTTTAATGTTGGTACATATGTCTGTTATTAATGTTGACAATATCAGCCTTTTTGGATGTTCAGTTTGCTTTTGACAGATAAAAAGGTTAGTCGTGTTTAATTGTGCTCTTCGATTTTTTACTATTTCAAAAAATGGATCAAAGAAACTGTATTAAGTTTTGTGTAAAAAATGAAATTAAATGTGCAAGGAAATTTAAAATGTTGACTGTGGCGTTTGGCGAGTCTACTATGAGCAGTACACAAGTTCAATTGTGGTATAAACGGTAAAGAAAATGATTTTGGATAATCGTCAAATCACCATTAGAGAGGTTGCTGATGATGTTGGCATATCGTTCGGCTCATGCGAAGCAATTTTTACAGATGTTTTAGGCATGAAACATGCGGCAGCGAAGATTGTTCAAAAATTGCTAAATTTTGAGCAAAAACAACGTTGCATGGACATCGCTCAGGAGATGTTGAACATCGTCAACGACGATTCAGATTTGCTCGAAAAGGTCAAAACTGTCCATAATGTCCTTGCACATTTAATTTCATTTTTTACACAACACTTAATACAGTTTCTTTGATCCATTTTTTGAAATAGTAAAAAATCGAAGAGCACGCCAAAACAACGACTAACCTTTTTATCTGTCAAAAACAAACTGAACATCCAAAATGGCTGATATAGTCAACATAAATAACAGACATGTATACCAACATTAAAAAAAATGCGAAAATCGAACATACGTACCTCACGAAAATTGAAAATAACGGTTATTTTTTATCACACCTCGTATGCATACATACATATATTGTTTTTGTGTTTTCAGTTTCATTATCTCCTGTTAAAGCGACGATATTTATGAGGATGAATGCACACAGTATGGAACTTTTTGCGTGCGAGACCGACTCTCATTCGGGTGATTATTTTACTCTTTTTATAGCCTTTTCTATTTAAATTGAAACCATTGGTTTTAAAACATTTTAAAGCTTTATTTAATTAAAATTAATTAAAATCAAAAAAAAAAAAACTTGAAATTGCAAAGTGATTAGGAATACGGATCTACAACCTACCCTAGATCATTTTAAGAGTATATTCGATATTTTCTATATTGTAACATAATTTATAGTGATTTCGAAAGATTTATGTTTTTATTAAAAATTCAAAGTTTTTTTTGATATTTTTTTATTTATTAAATTTTAAAATGTGTGTAATTATTTATAATTTCTACTTTTAATAGTTTTTTGTTGTTTAATTAATGAAGAACGTTAAACAGATTTTTTTAGGGAAATTAAGGCCCTCGCCTTTTGTTGCATTTTTTTTTAATTTTTGTTATAAAGTTTTAATATGATTTTTATAGTGAAGTTATTTGTACCTTTGATAGCAAATTGTATTTTTCTTTCTTTATTTTGTCATATAAATTACTTGAAAAAATTTACTTGTATTTATTTGTTTTTTTCTCTTTATTTTAATTTTTAATAATTGTTTTCTTTTCTTACCAATATATTATCTTTCGCCGTAAAACTGTGTTTAATTTTTTTAATATTTTAACTTTTTTTGCTTAAAAAATCCCTGAATATAATTTTGCTTTTCGTACAAATAGTTTATTAGTGAGTTTAAAAATTTATTTTTTTAATTCATATTTTTTGAAAATAATTAAAACCTAAATCTTAATTTCAATTTGTAATTCTAAATTTTCCAAGAAAATAATTTTTTTTATGTTTATTTGTTTTAAAATGTTTTAGAGCCAAATATATATAATTTTATAGCTTTAGAATTAAATGTTATTTAAATTTTCAAATTTACGTTTATCAACGTTCTAATATGCGGTTTGCAACTGCAATCATCACATCATGTGCTGTCTGTTTTTTTTTTTTTTTGTTAAATTAAAATTTAAAAAAAAGTTATAAATGTTAAATTATATTTGAAATGAAAATAATAGTAAATGGAGAGTTTAACAAAATTTTGTTTGTTAGAATAATTTATTTCATTGTGTTTTCTTTTGCCCTTCCAAATTTTTAAAACTGCAAAAATTTTATTTTTTCGTTTTTCTTCGTTTTGCAGTTGGTTGCGGAAAATTCTATTTGTTTGGCAACTCGGGTGGGCAGTCTGGCTGGTTGGAGGGATGAGCTGCACGAAAAGCTGGATTACTTTCCAGCTCACGATCAATGCGTAAAATAATGGGATAGGGACGCAAGTCGACATGGAATCTGAAAATTATAAAAAAATAGTTTTAAGTTTTTTTTTTAAATTATTTTTTAGGGTTCCGTAACCAAAGTGTAAAAACATAACCCTATAGTTTTTGCACTTTAATGTCTGTCCGTCTGTCAGCGCCTTCTATCTCTGCAACCATAATAGAAAGACTCTTGAAATTTTCACAGAAGTTGTGTAACTAAGGTCCCTATATCAACATATACTTAAACTTATAGGGTGTTCCGAAAGTTATGTGTTTATTTCTTGAACTGTAGGAGGCATATACTTAAAACTTGCAAACTCTAATTAAAACTTTCTTTGCTATATAAACATGTTTAAAAAAGTAAAAATTAAAGGGTTTTCCGATAGTGCCGTAATTTGCATGTACATGGCCTAATTTTGAACTATTATATGTAGACTCTTGAAATTTTTACAAACCTATAGGGTGTTCCAAACGTGATGTGGCGTATATGTGTTTATTTCTTCAATTGTAGGAGGCACAAAATTTACATACAGTAAATTAAACTACGTTAGCTATACAAATAAGTATAAAAAAATTAGCCTAAAAATTAAAGGGTTGCCGACATTGACGTGATATGAATGCATATGGAATGTAGATGTTTAACCATAATAGGTAGTCTTTTTAAATTTTCACACGAGTTGTTTACCATGGCCTCTATGATAAATACCAATAATTAAAGGGTGTTCTGACAGTGATATGTTTTCACGTATATTATCTTATTTATTTAACCGCAACAGGTAGGTTCTTGATATTTTCATAGAAAGTGTATTACCATGTCAGATATAACAACAATTATTAAAATTTAAAGGGTCTTCCGATAGTGATGCGATTTTCGCGAATATAACTTGGATTTTTTAAACGTAAACCTATATAGAGTGTGTAAACTTATGTCCACTGTAGCAAAAAATATAAAAAATAAAAGTTAAAGGGTTGTGCGAAAGTGACACAAATTTCTGTTTGTATATACATCTACGCAAAGTATGTATAATTTGTCCTTTAAAACAAGTACAAAACAAAAAATTAAAGGGTGTTTTTAGAGTGGGCTAATTTTACTCTGATCTTATCTTATCTTTGAACAGTAATAGGGCTGACACTAAAAATTACACTCTTCTTAACGTTATCTATATATTAACACAGGTTATCTAGTACTATGCTCTAGTATAAAAAATAGTTAAATATAAAAGGGTGCCCCCTAAGACGCGGAAAGTATTAAAAATTCGGAGCCCTACATGTGTGAGTCTGACTCGCACATCGAAAATATATATATATATATATATATATATATATATATTATATATATATATATTAATAAATATATATATATATATATATATATATATATATATATATATTAGGGCGGGTCGATTTAAAAATCGCTCAACGTACAAGGAAAATCGTATTCTAGATGAAATGAATTTGATGTCCCGAAATTAGACCCGAAGGGCCAAATTGACCCATAGAGTGCCCCAATCGACTCCAAATGTATGACGGACCCCCACTTACTTTGGAGAGCCAACCCACATATGTTAGTGGCACACCCCCTGGAAGCACCCCTGGGGGGTACCTCATACAAACATTTGAAAAAATCACCATTTTTGGCACTTTACAACAAAAAAAAAAAAAAAATCAGCGAAATGGATATGTTTTTTTCTTTTTGGAGTTACTATGCTTGGTCAATTAAGTTAGAATATAATTTGTATTGTAACATTAAATAAATAAACAAAATAAATACAATAATTCACTTTCGAAAGCTGTTCTATATAAAAATATATTCGTACCTGCGAGCATTAAAAACTTGTGGCACCAAACAGCAGTCAGCCATTGAAATCTCATCACCCACACAGTATTTACCAGCCGAGGTCGATAAAACCTTTTCGACGGCCCTAAAGCCACGAGTAATCCAATGTTGAGCCCATTCTTTTTTCTTTTCCTCTCCCACATGTATTAAAACGATTAAATTTTGTAACGGCTGAATGCCAGAGCAAATAATTTCACAAATCTCACGAACTTTGGCACGCTTGTGAACATCTTGGGGCAGAAGCGGACGCTGAGGTCGGGTTTCCTCCAAATAATGCATAATAGCCAAAGATTCGATTAGGGTATGGCCATCTAAAAATAAAATAATTGTATGGATTTTAAACTAGATAGAAATAAATTAAAATCGAATTAAATCAAACACTTACCAATTTGCAAGGCTGGCACTTGTTCCATGGGATTCACCTCACGATATTCATTGCAATGCTGTTCACCGCCCGACTTGATCAAACTGATGGGTTTAATATCGTATGGAATTTCTTTAAGATTCAAAGCAATGCGAACACGCCATGAGCAGGAACTGCGCCAATACGAATACAGTATTGGCTTTTCATCCGAACCAGCAGCCGCAACAACATTAGAAGTAGAAAGTTTAGTATTAGTTGACATATTTAATGGAAACTACTAAATTACAATAACGATCTTTGATAAATAACGACCGGTTAGTCAGAACTACACCTCTCAACTGTGTTGGAATTTTTGTCCACATGTATCTCATATTTAATAAACTTAATTTATTCCAAACAAATCTAGAATTTCTTGTCTATTATTTTACAAATAAAAATACAAGGCATAAGTGTGTCTTTCCATAAAAAAATCTTTGTGTTCTCTGATAAGAATGTGCCCTGCTTTGCGGCAATTAACCAGTTTTTAACTTATTTGTATATTGATTGTTTCATTAAATCTTATCTAGTGGATGTGCTTCAACTTAACAGATACTTTGAGAATTTCATGCTGTTTCATCAAAGTAAATAATAATTCTGGTTGGTTTTTTCAACTCTTAAGAAAATAAACAATAAAAGAAAATGCATAAAAAATACTTGTTTGTTGTGTTTTTGTGGACACCAGCTGATTCATTTTGGAACGTAAAGCACATTCCACGTTTGGAGCGAGCCAAAAAGTATGTGTTAAATTATTTCAGTAGCTGCATTTTATTAAATGACTAGCAGTGCCCGCTACGTCGTAGGCGCCCCGACAATATTTTCTTTGATTTTGCTTTGAAAGTCTTAAATTTATAGTATTCAGAGATGGTTTGTTTTCTTTATATAGAGGTACCCATCCTGGATAAAATTTTAAAAATATTGTAGAGTTCAGCAGATAGTGTGTAAAATATCCCGTTAACAAAAGTAAAAGGTTTTTTTTTTCATAACTTATTTATTGTATCTTCAATATTTTTTAACTAACAATAACACACTGTGTAATTTTTTAAGTCATGGCAAAATAACCATATACGGACACCACTACGTCATAAAAGACCAAACAAAAAAGACCCCTGTCTCCCAGTTTTGCCCAAAGTCCTCCAGGTTTTTTTTTTATTGGCCCTCAAAGATGTGGGGCCTCGATGTCATTTTTGCAAAAAATGATCATTTACTCAAACTCATATTTTGCAAACCGTTTGAAATTTTGATATACCCTCTGAGGCAAGTTGTAGCTCTTGTCATAAAGAACAAAAATCGTTAACATATCAAATCAAAAAAACTTCATCTTCAAGGTCAAAATCGCAAAAAACTTTAAAAACTTCCTACGAATGATTCTTAATACCGTTTAGGTAGCGCTTAGGTAGCCGCAAAAGTGAAAAATTTCCCCAAAATTTTTAAATTCATTTCGGCTACCTAAGCGATACCTAAACGGTATTAAGAATCATTTCTAGGAAGTTCATATGTTCTAGAAAGTTGTTTATTGAGATCTTAGGTTCATTTTTGTAGTTGATTGTTTCCTTGAATTTTGAATGGTTTGCTACCTATGGTACCTGAACAGGGTAAAAAAATTTAATTTTTTATATACCAGGGAGCAGATGTAATAATACGTAGAATCTTATTTGGGCGCCTTTGAATGTTTTCTACATTGCTAGCTGAGGCAGTGCCCCATAACTGAATCCCATAACACCAAATTGGTTTGAGGATTGACTTGTACAGTAGAAGTTTACCATCTAAGCTCAGGTGCGTTAAGTTTGCGGTACATTTAAATCGCTAAATTGCCTACTTTTTCTCTATTTTCTTTTGGAAATGAGACAAAAAAGTATCCTATATTTGAAACCAAGATACCAAGGTATCTTCTTAAAAAAATTTTTTTTATTAAGATTCATCCATTATTTTTTCGTGATGCGAACACAGACAGACAGAAAGACAGACAAATATTCTAAAAATTGCTGTTTTGGTATTCCATTTCGATTACTAACTACACCATCAATAAAATTATTTCATGTATAGAAATGGTCCTGTAACAATTTTATTATATGTATGTCTAGACTAGCAGTGCCCGCGACGTCACACTGTGGCACATATTTTGAGAAGGCAGCCAAAATAATTTTTTTAAGGTTACCAATTTTAAAGTTATATTACTAATTTGAAAGTAAATATGTACCAGTGCACAGTGGGACAGAATTAAAATATTTTAAAAATACTTCAGCCATTTGTAAATGGTTTGGCCGCTTGATCCAAAAAATTTGACATGCACATAAATAGAAGAGGAGATTTTGAGTAAAAAATCTACAACATGAAGGTAAAGAAATTCCCAAAAATAAATACTGAAAATCCCAAATTGGATTTTTTAGTATTTTGCCCGTAAAGTCCACATATGGACTTCAGCAATAATTTGGAGTATATATAGCTTTATTACAGCATTCTTATTAGAGCATAGCTTTATTACAGCATTCTTTTTTCCGATACCAGCTTTGAGATTTTAGAAAAATTTCGATATAAAATAGGTCAAATTGAAGCACCTCAATCTTCTACAAGGATGATCTTTTACACAGAGAACATTTTTTTCTATTAAAAAACAAGATTGAAGGCCCTTCTTAGGCTAAAATACACAAAAATTCAATATGTTTGGAATTCTTAAACTGAAAATAGTCTAGGTTTTAACCCAAAAAAGATATAACCATGTAATTATTCTACAACATTTTAAATTTGTCTCATTAAAAAAAAATTAAAAAAATTTGAAAAATTGTACTCAACATTTAAAAAAAAATGTTGAGCCAGGGTATCAAAAAATCAGAAATTTGAAATTGCTTTTAAATCGCTCATTTTAAAACATAATTTATAGACTAAAGCATAATTTTCTAGTTATTAAATGGACCTTTAAGAAATGCCAAGCTCTAAAAGAATTTGCAGGTTTGAGGTACCCAAATTTGAGACCACATTGCGCCACCACTGTCGCGTCGTCAAAACTTGAGCTCATATACTCTGTTATGTTCATGCCAAAATTTGGACATATCGGCCTAGTCCTTTACAAGCGGCTGAGTTATTTACAAAATATTTTTATTCTGCCCCATTGTGCAGTGTACCTTGAGAGCCAAAAAATTACTACTTTCTTTTAAGTAGATAACAACGATAATGATGATCAAAAATTGTGTTTCTCCGTATTTTGCTAAAATTAAAAAATTCTTAGAAAATTTTAATTTTGTTTTAAAAGACTTTGATGGAAAATAAATTTTGTGTAATTATGCAACTTATGAGCTATTAGTGATTTATAACGAAAATTTAAGACCAAAGTCTCACCTACAAGCAAAAAAAAAATAGTACCTATAAAAATTCCAATCCAATCAAAAGTTATGGATTTTAACCGTCTTCTCGTGAAATGGTACACTGTGCGTCGTCAACGTACTGCAAATATTTTGTTTGAATTTGCCTTCTGTGGTTTGAAAGCAATCCACAAAAAATCGAAGAGTCTATTTCAGATATGTTTTATTCATGTATTTTATATAGAGGTACCCGTCTCTGGATAAATACTCAAGATATTGCAGCACAGATTTTATATAAAATTCTTATTTCTTATTCTTTATTGTAGCGTAGAGTTCGGTAATCAGAGTCTAAAATTTCCTCTTTACGAAAATAAAAAGTGCTACCAAGTTTTCAATATTACACACTGTGTAATTTTTTAAGTCATGGCAAAATAACCATATACGGATACCACTACGTCATAAAAGACCAAAAAAAAACACCCCTGTCTCCCAGTTTTGCCCAAAGTCCTCCAGGTTTTTTTTTATGGGCCCTCAAAGATGTGGGGCCTCGATGTCATTTTTGCAAAAAATTATCATTTACTCATATTTTGCAAACCGTTTGAAATTTTGATATACTCTCTGAGTCAAAGTTGTAGCTCTTGTCATAAAGAACAAAAATTGTTAACATATAAAATCAAAAAAACTTCATCTTCAAGGTCAAAATCGCAAAAAACTTTAAAAAATTCATTTTTTTACCTTTTTTCCCCTGTTCAGGTCCATAGGTAGCAAACCGTTCAAAATTCAAGGAAACAATCAACTACAAAAATGAACCTAAGATCTCAATAAACAACTTTTTAGAACATATGAACTTCCTAGGAATGATTCCTAACACCGTTTAGGTAGCGCTTACATAGCCGAAATGAATTTAAAAATTTTCGGGAAATTTTTCACTTTTGCGGCTACCTAAGCGCTACCTAAACGGTGTTAAGAATCATTCCTAGGAAGTTCATATGCAAATTTGAAGGACGACCAGAAATGCTTGTTTAATATGGGTACCTAAAACTGGTCAACTGTGTTAGTAACAGGTCTTAAAAATGTTCACATATCATCTGGCCTAGATGAACATCAAAGAAAGACGCAAACACTTTTTACATGTGGATGCTATGTGGTCAGGGGTACCTTAGCCTTACTGACTAACCTAAACAAGAGCGTAAGGCGTAACGACGTCTAGCGCCTAGCTTTGAGCAAACCTAAATAAGAGCAAAACGTTTTGTAATAAATAGTAATGGTAACATATTTTGTTTAATAAAATCTAATTAAATAGGGCGTAAAATAGAGATAAAATCGCCAGATAAAGCAGAAAATAGCTAAAATGGCACCACTTTTATACAAAAAAAAATAACATTTTGTTTGCACCCAACTTCACTATCTAACGCTCTGTCAAAATTGGATTTTTCAATTGCCAATTGCGTTGACGCCGCTATTTAGGTTTGCTTCATACATTTTGTATGTACATGAGAATTTTTGACAGTTATTCTACGCCTTACGCTCTTGTTTAGGTTTAGCAGTTAGACAAATTTTGGCAATAGTTATCCCTCGCTAGTCTAAAGTCACTATGGTCTGAAAGGCTAGTGACAGCACAAGACTCAATAAATTACCAATCGAGTAGCAGAAATCATGCAGGAAAGAAGAGGAAGAAAAGAGACACATAATTTGATATGACTCCCACACCATTATCCCTTACACTCTGCTATGCAGATGATCTAATTGATGCTCTTCTTTTCGGAAATTGTGAAAATAACAGTTGAAGCCATCAGGGACTTCTAAATTATTATTTTTTTTTCATCTGTCTTTCTCACTTTCAGAATATTTTTCGAATCTTATAATGGACATTCCAGCATGACAATGCACCAATTTATACTGCACCCGGGTAGTATAAATTACCGGTAAGGTAATGGTTACGCCATCAAAATGTTAATGTTCTCGATTGCTCCCCTTACTCGCCTTACCTTAACTTCATTGGAAATGTTTGGGGATGGCTCGCTCATAAAGTGCAACCTTCTGGAAAGCAGTATACAACCAAAAAGAAACTTATTGAAGGCATAAAAGTGACGATCCATCATTTCGCTCAAAAATTGGAAACAAGCATTAACCCATTTGTAGTCGGATGGATTTACAAAACTCATAAAAATTCTTTTAAACGAAAAATATACATATAAATTTCTGTTCCAATTAACGCATTAATTACGTATAATTTTATAGAAAATCCGAGTGGAAACAAGGTTAATACAAGTGTGGCCCATAAATGCTTTTTAATAATCTAATCATGGTAATGATTTTGTTAATAATTACTAATGAAACTTTTTTACTAAACAGCATTACCATTAATGAAAACAATGGTAATGAAAAATAATTGTTAGCGTTATATATATATATAATTCAATGCCAATGAAATTGCCAATTAATTACCCAATCTAATTAATTAATCCCATGTATGTATGTTGCAAACTAGAGTAACTGCGGGTATTGTGGACTATGCGTTTAATGTGGACCAGTGATCTTTTTCAGAAACTAAGTGCGGTATGGCAACACTGACTTGATGTACGCTTTGTCGTTAAACAGCAAAGAACATCGCATACGCTTTTTTATTTATACATTGTTTCTATGTTAGCATTGTAGTGTTATTTGTTAACAAGTGCGGTCAACATTTTTTTTAGTTGGAGTTTCGGAGACTTTTTCGAGCAGATACTTTACAGATTTTAACATTTATTAATTTTCTCCTATAAATATACAATTTAATTTTTGATTTTAATTGGTGAGTATTGTTATCCATTAAACTTTTTAGCAAAAACAAAATTATTTCTGATTTAATGGGCATTCGTCTAATGTGGACCACAAGAGGTTGTCTATTGTGGACCACTGGTCCAAATTCCCCGCAAAGTAACTATGTGAACCTCATTTCAGATTTCTTTTCAAAAAATGCCTAAAAAAGGAGAAATTAGCAAATGGAATCCCGAAGAGATGAAAAAATCTATGGCAGCTGTACAATCCAAAACAATGGGGTATTTTTTAGCCTCAAAAATCTTTGGTGTTCCAAAAACAACCCTTATTAGAATGTGTAAAAGTGAAGTAAAAAACACAGATCTTTTGTCTACACCACTAGGACGAAAGCCAGTATTAAGTAGAGAAATAGAGCTGGATTTAGTAAAGTATGCCAAAGAAATGGAATTACGGTATTGGGGGCTTACAAGAAGAGCTATTAGATCTCTTGCTTTCCAACTTACTAACATAAACAAAGTTCAAAACAAATTCTCCCAGCTTAAGGAATGTGCTGGCAACGATTCAAAGAGAGCCAACTGGAACATGCTTTGATGGAGCCAAGGGCTTAAGTCGTGAA